>JAECUM010002997.1:0-107812 GCA_016617855.1 Megalonaias nervosa | reverse complement strand
GGAGCGTAAGCATCTTGCAGGTGTGTACACATTTGTGAGGTCAGATAGGTATGTTGGACTGGAGCCCATCAGTGAAATGTAGCACAGAGAACAAATTTTGTGTTTAATTCTGGATCGTACGGATAGCCAATGTAGGGTACAGAGCAGGGGAGAGGCATGCTCTGATCGTGATACTCTAAGGATGATCCGAGCAGCTGTGTTTTGAACTTTTTGAAGTTTCTGAAGTAGATATTGAGATGAACCAGACAGAATTGAGTTAAAATAGTCCAGTCTTGAAAGTACTAAGGAACACACAAGTGTTTTAGTGGCATCAACTGAAAGATACTTGCGAATGGAGCTGATGCGTCTCAGTTCAAGATATGCAGCCTTGCATATGTTCATGACATGTTGGTGCAATGAGAGAGTACTGTCAAGAGTAACACCAAGGTTTCATACTGACTCTGTGAATTTAATGTTGGTGTTGCCGATATTTATTGTCTGAGGTAAAGGGTGTGAATGAGAAAGTCTTTGTGTTGTAATCAGAATAGCTTCAGTTTTATCATCATTCATCTGCAGTTTGTTATATGTCATCCATGATTTCACATCGGAAATGCACCTCTCTATGCTTTGGATGGTAGCTTCAACTTCAGTTGGATGGCTAGATTTGTATATTTGGGTGTCATCAGCATATAATTGGTGAGACGCTGGATGATGATCTATGACACTTGAGAGTGGCTGGGTGTACAGAATGAAGAGAACAGGTCCGAGAAAAGACCCCTGTGGAACACCACAGCATAGATCAAGTGGGCTGGAGTGTATACCATTTGCGGACACAATTTGTGTCCTGTTGACCGAGTAGGACTTGAACCATAGTAAGGCCGTATCATGAATGCCAAATACATGCTGGAGACGGTGAATATATCATGGTCTATAGTGTCAAATGCTGCAGACAAGTCAAGGAGAGTGAGGACTGTAATCTTTCCGCTTTCCAAAGCAGAGAGAAGGTCATTGACTACTTTCAGAAGAGTAGTTTCAGTACTGTGGCAAGGGCGATATGCAGACTGTACATTGCTAAAAAGACTGTCTGAATTCAGATGAGATACAAGTTGGGATAGAACAACTTTTTCTAAGATTTTTGACATGAATTGGAGGTTAGAAACTGGGCGGTAGTTCTTTAAATCATTATGGTCGAGTGTTGGTTTCTTCAGCAGAATCTTTACAATGGCAGTTTTGTAAAATGATGGGAATTCCCCAGATGAGAGAGAGGTATTAATAATATAGGTATATATATATATAACTTACTATTACTGCTGCAAACAGCAATGCAGAATTCAGATTCAGTGTAGCTACATTTATGTTATATTACATGAAACATGCTGTGTAAAATAATGTAACATTAATACATAAATAATTCAGTCCAGGTTGTTGACCCACAACGTGTAACATGATACTTAATAACACCACTGTCCATTCTGATAGCCTTTTCATTGGTCATAGGTAATTATCCATGGACAATAGAAGGGCTATCAGAATGGACAAAGTTGTTATTAGTTACTATCATATTACAAATTTTGGTTCAACAAACTGGACTAAAATACAGGAAATATACAGACATGTCAGAAAAGTCTAGTAAAATTCACACACCATAAACAAAAATTCTCAATCTGGCTTATGGCTTATCTAGCGACTTCTTCTAAAAAAAACTGCAGTGATATTTTCAGCAAGATGCTAATGTAGGCCCTATGCTGCTCACCTGGCATACAAATGATCTATACGGCAAATGTAATAATCTCACCTGGCATACAAATGATCTATATGGCAAATGTAATAATGAGGCAGGTGCCTTAGACTGAGACATCCATGTCAGGATAATTACCAGCTACTGGTAGTATTCATAAGAATTAAGTGTCATGTGTAAGTTTTGCACTCTGTTGCTATGAAAGCCACAACATTGCTAAAAGCCAGCCCATAGCATAACTTTGATAAGGCATATCCCAAGAAAAACTTGTACCAAGTTTGATCAAAATGGATGTTATACCACTGCTGTGTGAATCAAGCCAAACACAGTTTTGATACAGTATGTCCTTAGAAACATTCCTACCAGGTCTGATCAAAAATGCCTGAGCCATTCTACACAAGAAGCTGAATACAGGTTTTCCACCTGGTTGCTGAAGAAGCCACACCTTTGCTAGGGGAGCCCCTATGAACACAATTTGATAAAGTATGTTCTAAGAAACATTTCAATTAAATCGGTTCATCATTGGTTCAACTGTCTGGAAAAGATGTTGAAAATACATACACAATTGTTAGGGGTGCCAACACAGACAAAATTCTGACAGAGCATGGCCTGTCCTAACGTCAAACTTTGCTCAACCATTCTAGATAAGAAGTCCAAAACATGTTTTCCACCTGGTTGTTAAAGGAAGCCACACAGCTGGTAGGGGAACCACCCAATACAAAAATTTTATAGAGCATGTGTTTGCAAACATGCCTATGCAGTTTTATAGAAATTTGTCTAACTGTTCTAGAGGGGATAAAAATGGGCTTTCCACATAGCTGCTTTGGAAGCTGAACCAATGTTAGGAAAGCCCTGATAAAAATTTGACTTGAGCATAACTTGTCAAAATTTCCAAGCAACTTTGATCAAAATTGGATCAGCTGTTCTGAGAAAAAAAGTTATGCCTGATGGGATATGGAGACATAAACCTTACATCTGCTGGGGTGTTCTGGAGAAAAAGCTAAAAATAGGTTTTCCATCTGTCTCTTAAGGAAACAAGATTGCTAGAGGAGTCAGTCTGGATAAAATTTTAATCCACATATCTCAACCCATACTCCTACCAAACTGGACTGAACTGGTTCTCCTGTTTGGGAGAAGTTGATATTGGTCTCATAGTCTTTGAGGACCTGAACATGTTTGCAGCAATTTTTACCATGCTCTCACTATGTTTAGTGATAATTCAAAAACAAAATGTATTCAAAAATGAAACAGCCTCTAATTTTATCAATGAGTCTTACTTGATATTTAATTTAGAGTATAAGATTACCTAAAGAAAATCAGAAGAAAAAAAAACACTCTAGAGCTCCAGCAAGGAAATTTCTGTAGAGAAGTGGGCAGGAGGGGCAACTTTTACAAAAGGGGTACTTTTTCCAACATATGGGCACTTACTGGAACAAGTACTTACTGTCGATGATTCAATTTAACTGAATTCAATGTTAAGGATGACTGCTAAGTAGAATCAATATTTACTGTGCAGCTTGAAAAGACACAATTATTACATCATGTTATCAATTTGGTGTGTCCATTACATTATGTTAGCAATATGGTGTGTCCATTACATTGTGTTATCAATATGGTGTGTCCATTACATTATATTATCAGTAAGGTGGGTTCATTACATTATGTTATCAACATGGTGTGCTCATTACATTATGTTATCAATATGGTGCATTCATTACCTTGTTTTCAATATGTTGTGATCATTACATTATATTATCAATATGGCCTGATCATTACATTATATTATTATGATGTGATCACTATATTATATTATCAATATGGTGTGATCATTACATTATGTTATCAATATGGTGTGATCATTACATTATCAATATGATGTCACTTGCTACCTTAGTGAATTGTAAGCACTTAACTTGGGAAAGGATTTGATGTGAAATGGCTTGGTTAGTGTATCATAAGCACTATGAACTCTGGGAAGGATTAAAAGTAAATTAACATGAGTGTGAACAATGTCTCTTACTGACAAAAACAAGAAAAATGTTTATATATGTCTGACAAAAACAAGAAAAATGTTTATATATGTCTGACAATAACAAGAAAAATGTTTATATATGTCTGACAAAAACAAGAAAAATGTTTATATATGTCTGACAAAAACAAGAAAAATGTTTATATATGTCTGACAAAAACAAGAAAAATGTTTATATATGTCTGACAAAAACAAGAAAAATGTTTATATATGTCTGACAAAAACAAGAAAAATGTTTATATATGTCTGACAAAAACAAGAAAAATGTTTATACATGTCTGACAAAAACAAGAAAAATGTTTATATATGTCTGACAAAAACAAGAAAAATGTTCATACATGTCTGACAAAAACAAGAAAAATGTTTATACATGTCTGACAAAAACAAGAAAAATGTTTATATATGTCTGACAATAACAAGAAAAATGTTCATACATGTTTAATTATTGTCATAACAGACAGGTGAAAGAAAAAGATAAAATCTTAATAGAACTTTGGAAATCTTTTGCAATTTCTGTCCTATCATACGCTTTTACCACAGGTTTTCTCTTCTTGAAAACCAATATGACCTAACTGATTGTGTCATACTAAAACAAATTAACTCAGCAACATAAACTTTTCTCTGCATTTCTGTCATTAGATAATGTCATTCAATCAACATCAAATATACTTCAAGCTGTATGCTTTTGAAGTTTGATTATTCCATTAATGTTAGTTTGTGTGCAATGACTCTCATAGAGTGCAACAGCAGTCCATTAATGTTAGTGTGTGTGCAATGACTCCCATAGAATGCAACAGTAGTCCATTAATGTTAGTGTTCATGCACTGACTCCCATCAAGTGCAACAGTAGTCCATTTATGTTAGTGCCCATGCAATGACTCCCAAAGTGCAACAATAGTCTATTAATGTTAGTGTGTGTGCAATGACTCCCACAGTGCAACAGTAGTCTATTAATGTTAGTGTGTGTGCAATGACTAGTACAGAGTGCAACAGTAGTCCATTAATGTTAGTGTGTGCATTGACTTCCAGAGTGCAACAGTAGTCCATTAATGTTAGTGTGTGTGCAGTGACTCCCATAGAGTGCAACAGTAGTCTATTAATGTTAGTGCCCATGCAATGACTACCACAGAGTGCACAGCAGTCCACTAATGTTAGTGTGTGCAATGACTTCCACAGAGTGCAACAGTAGTCCACTAATGTTAGTGTGTGTGCAATGACTCCCATAGAGTGCAACAGTAGTCCATTAATGTTGGTGTGTGTGAAATGACTCCCACAGAGTGCAACAGTAGTCCATTAATAATAGTGCCCATGCAATGATTACCAGAGTGCAACAGTAGTCCATTAATGTTAGTGTGCAATGACTTCCACAGAGTGCAAGAATAGTCCATTAATGTTAGTGTGTGTGCAATGACTCCCACAGAGTGCAACAGTAGTCCATTAATGTCAGTGCATGTGCAATGAACTCAACAGAGTGCAACAGTAGTCCATTAATGTTAGTGTGTGTGCAATGACTCCCATACAGTGTGATAGTAGCCTATAATAGGTAATACGTACATTTAATAAAGAAATAGTTTCCTTGAATGAGTTGATAGATATTTAAGTCTTTGTAGCAATATACTCTCAGAAATTTTGGACATTCTTCTACACTAGATATGAATTCATCATTTACACAGTAATACAGCTGATGTTCCTAGTAGTGTTGCAGTGGTCTTTTGGGTGTTTTTATAATGACATTACTCCCACTAGTGTTGCTGTGGTTTTGGGTGTTTTTATAACGACATTACTCCAACTAGTGTTAAGTAATAAGTAATGACTTTATTTAAAGAGGGTAACACAATTAGCTAAGAACTAATCTACTTTGAGGCTCGCATACAAAGGAATTTATTTATTTTAGCTGCATCTCTGAAGCCACTGGATATATTGGGTTTGGAAGAAGGAAATAGTGGGCATTTCTAATCTCAACTGGAATACTATTCCAGAGCAAAATTCCAGAGTATTGGAAACTTTTTTAAATATAATTCCTTATTTGGTTTGGGAATTTTATACTGTTTGGTAACATGGATCGCAGGTGGGGAGTATTGCCAGGTAGCCTATACTGGAATAGAGATTGCAAATATTCAGGAGCACTATTATTGGATTTTCTCAAATGGATTCGGTCTTTAATAGGTAATATTTTTAACTTACCAGCTAAATTTTCCTTGCTTTGTTTCTGGATTGATATTAGCCCAAATGCTCTTTTTTGAAGATGTGCTAGCTTTGCTATATTTTTATCATTTGAATTACCCCATACTGTATTAAAGTAGTCTATCATGACAGACCATTTGCAAATTTTAATCCTTCCATGTCAGACATAGTTCATCACTATCATGACTGATTTTTTTTGTCATGTTGAGATACGTAATATTTTAGTTTTACCAGTATTTACCACCATGCCATTGCATGTGCACCAGTTGTCCAGTATGTTTAGGGCGTACTGTAAAGAAATCTCCAGTTCATGCTTTGTGTTTTGGATGTCCGATAATGTTGTGTCATATGTATAGAGATCTGTAGAAGATATTGAGTCCCTTAGTAAAAGTGGTAGCTCATTCATAAATAAAATAAATAGTAATGGACCTAGAATTGAGCCTTGTGGTACTCCATATCTAATTGTTTCAGGTTCAGACAGAACATTATTTATATAAACATGTTGTGTTCTCTCAATTAAGTGTGAAGTAAACCATCTAACTGCTTTCATCACAATGGTAGATTTTCAGTTTCTTCAAAAGGATTTCATGATTCACCATGTCAAAAGCTTTCCTGAAATCTACAAATACAGATCCTATTATTCTACCTTGGTCAAGTACTTGAAGCCATTTATCAGTTAGGGAGATCAAGGCAGTCTCACATGAATGTTTCTGTCTAAAGCCTGATTGATTAGGGTGTAACAGCAAGTGTTTGGTTAAAAATGACATGAATGAGTCATGGACATATTTTTCAATCAATTTTGACAAGTTTGGTAGTATTGAGATTGGCCGGTCGTTATCAGCATCATCCTTAGAACAGGATTTGTGAATGGGAGTTACTCTTGCAGTTTTCCATATTTTGGGGATGGATGAGGTTGCAATACTTAAATTGATTATGAATGTTATGCTATCTAAAATAGAAAGGCAGAAGATTTAATGAGTCATGGACCAATCTGATCAAGCTCTGTAGCTTTCTTGGTATCCAAGTTCACTGAGTCATTTTTTAACAAAGTTTTCTGATGCTGGTAGGATAGAGAAACATACCTCCTTAGAGATTTTGCTGCTGCAGAACTTTTTCAGTTCATTAAAGTTGTTTTCTATCACTAGTTCTTTTAACTTTGTGGCAATGTTGGTGAAAAAAATCACTGAAAACATTTACAATGTCAGTGTCATCAGTGACTATTGTGTCATTTACCAGAAGTGAGTGAATTTTGTTTGGCTGATCTTTGTGTGTTCCTCCAGTAAGTTCACTGAAGACTTTCCAAATGATTTTGTGTTGCCCTTTTTGTTTTCAAGCAATGATTGATAATAAGTTTTATTAGCTTCTTTAATTATAGTTTTTATTTTATTTCTCCATATTTTATATTGTGCATGGTTTCCCATAGCTTTTTAATCAGTCTTGTGTTTTCATAGCATCTAAGATTTCAGTGACGAATCTTCATACCACTGGGTCCCAACTGCCAAGGCCGAGAGAGTGAGGCTGTCTCTGTGCAAAGGCTGTTTCACTTAAATCTCCTTCATGCACAGCTTGTGTTGTGTACTTATCATTCATCCCCATCATCACACTCTACCTGCACCTACCAAAGTCTTACAGCAATGGGCGACTGGTCAAGCAATAGGTGGAGATGACCACTGGGAGTTGTAGTCAGAGACCTGCATGTAGGCAGCCCTTGGACAAGTGGTCATTCTCCTCTGTACCAAGGGCAGCGGAACAGTTCGGCAGCATCATGGGTGACTGAGCAGACCTTTTCAGGACAGAGCTGCTCACCCTGTATAGGGAGGGGCCTACAAAAGGTGGCCTAAAAAATAACCTGCCCTTCAAAATCTGGCCAGTTTGCCATGGAAGATCATCCATATCTGCGGTTGAAACCATCAAAGAAAGAAACTTCTTATTGGAGCATGGAACATCCTGATGGACTAAGAGAACGCAGCAAGACCTTACAGGAGAACAGCCCACATGAGCTTTCATGCTCCAATATCGACGTTGCAGCCTTGAGTGAAACCACGTTTGCAGAGGAGGGTTCTCTGACTGAGCTAGCAAGCAGTTACACCTTCTTCTGGAAAGGAAAAGCCCAAAATGAAGACAGGATCCATGGAGTCGGCCTGGCTATCAAATCGAGTCTTCTGAAGCAGCTTCTGGACTTGCCTCTTGGTATTAATGAGAAGCTAATGAAATTGCGGCTACCTATCAGCCACAAACGCCATGCAACAATCATCAGTGCTGTTATGTATATGTAATTAAATTGTTTGTGTGTTAGTTTTGAAATTCTTTTTATTTTATTTTTGTTTTATTACATTTTATTGTAATGATTATTGAAAGGATTCAAAATTCTTTTTCAGCAATTCGATATTTTCTTTTAGTAAATGTTGTTTATTTATGATGTAAAACATGTTACATGAGAACTATTTTTAGTTAACCTAGTTCCTTCTTGGGCTGGCAAGAATGTAAACAGGGAGTTAAAATGATTGGTCAGTATCAGGGCCATACTTTGATTGCGTGATCACTGTGTGTAAACAACGTTTCTTTATTATTGGTTCTTAAGTGGGGCTAGACTGGTGTACGTGATAGATCTCTTGTAGTAAGAGACCACATGACCCATCTCGCGAGACTGAAATGATGTTTTTGGGGTTTAAATATGCATTCTTAATATTTTTCTGTCAGAGTCGTTTTAACATCTTGAAGGAACAAGGTGTTATTTTTATTTGTTGCCAGATTGTTTGTTTTTCATCTGATTTTTGGATTTAATAATTTATTCTCCTGGAAACTCAACAAGTTGACTTTCTTATAAAAAATTCTGAAAGATATTCATGGAAGTTTATTCTGGAATTATTCGGAAACAAAAACTGTGATTCAATTGAGGAATTGTTGATATTCGTACATGGACCACATCTGACATCATCGCCTTCCATATTTGTATGTCGTCGAAATTCGAACCTGGATTCTAATAGAACTATTTAGTGATAGGACTTGTATTTTTCATTCTTAGGATTAAATTTTGGATTATATTCACAAACCGTAAGTCCTATTTACCAATTTTTACATTGTTTTCTAGGGAAATAAATTATTTTGTTAAAATATACAAAGCTTGTTGACTTCACTCTTTTCTTCTGATATATTTGTACGAGCCTACACGTAACAGCACCTAAGCCCTTACCCTCACGAGCCCAGCGGAAACCATCGAGCAGTTCTACGCAGACCTCGGCTCTGTACTGTGCTCAGTTCCAGCTGACGACAAGATCATACTACTGGGGGACTTCAATGCCCGTGTTGGATGCGATGTGGTAGATGGAAAGGCAAGAACAGTGTCGCCAAGATGAACAACAACGGCCTGCTCTTACTCTGCAAATGCGCTGAATTTGACCGCCTCATCACAAACTGAATGTTCAGAATGGTGAACAAACACAAGAACACCTGGATGCACCCCAAATCTCACCAATGGCACTTAATCGACTATGTAATAGTCCACCAGCGTGACACCCAGGATGTCCTCACCACCAAGGCCATGCGAGGAGCGGAATGTTGGACAGACCACAGACTTGTCCGAACTACCCTAAAGATGTGCATTGCCCCACATCACCCAAGGCACCCTAAGCTTGTGCGCACAGCCTTCAACATTGTCAAACTCCAGCAACCTTCCACCCAGCTCGATTAGCTGTCTACCAACGGACCTATACGTGGAAATGCCTCAGAGAAATGGAACAAACTCAGGGACATGATAAGAGAGACAGCTATGGCAACTGTGGGCCCCAAGAAGTCAGACTGGTTCGACGAGAACAACGGTGCCATTGAAGATCTGCTTGCCAGAAAGAACAAAGCATTCATGGACTGGCAGAATGACCCAAACTCCATCCCCAAAAAAAGACCACTTCAAATCCTATCAAGCTGAGGCTCAGAGAGAAATCCGCAAGATGCATGACCAGTGGTGGGAAAGGAATGCCAACACTAACAATTCCAAAGAGTTCTACAGGGCCATCAAGTGAATCTTCGGCCCTTCAAAGTCTGGCTCTGCCCCCTTGCTTGCTGAAGATGGCAGTACACTACTAAAGGACAAGGCTGGCATTAGGGACAGATGGAAAGAACACTTTAACCAGCTCCTAAACCTGCCCTCATCGGTCAGCCAGTCTGCTCTTGACCAAATACCCCAAAAGCCAACACACGACCAACTGGATGTTCCGCCAACGATAGAGGAAAGGATGGCATCCCAGCGAAGGTGTACAAGTCTCTCAGTGAACAGACTCTGGAGGCATTCCATGATGTGCTAATCAGCATCTGGATGGAAGAGGAGATGCCAAACGACCTCCGCGATGCATCAATTATGACCCTCTGTAAGAATAAAGGCACACGTGTGGACTGCAGTAACTACAGAGGCATCTCCTTGCTCTCCATAGCTGGCAAAATACTTGCTCTCATCATTCTCAACAGGCTTATTGCAGCAGTGTCAGAAGATAACCTCCCCGAGTCTCAGTGTGGTTTTCGCGCAGACTGCAGCACTGAACCCTCTGAGAAATTCCCCATATCTAACAGTTTCAAACAGGGCTGTGTACTCGCTCCGGTACTCTTCAACCTCTTCTTCACGCAGGTATTGCTCCATGCCATCCATGACCTTGACCATGGTATCTACATCAGATATCACCTGGATGGATCAGCGTTTGATCTCTGTCGCCTAGCTGCAAAAACCAAGACACTAGAAAGACTCATCACTGAAGCACTCTTTGCAGATGACTGTGTCCTCATGGCCCATGAAGAGACTCACCTACAGGCAACTGTGGACAGGTTCTCTGAGGCCTCCAATCTGTTTGGACTCACAATTAGCCTATGAAAGACTGAAGTCCTCTTCCAGCCCGCCCCAAACACCGTCCCTTCACAACCCTGCATTACCATTGGCGATACTCAGCTGAAGAATGTAGACAATTTCAAATACCTAGGCAGCACAATCACTGCAAGGATCCAAAAAGCCAGCCAAGCACTCAGACGACTCCGAACCAAGGTCTTGCAGCACAAGGACATACGCCTGTCAACAAAGTTGAAGGTGTACAATGCAGTTGTTCTCACGTCTCTCTTGTATGGCTGTGAAACGTGGACTGTCTACTGAAGGCACATCAGTCAGTTGGAACAATTCCACCAGCGCTCCGAGATCCATCATGCGGATCAAGTGGCAGGACCAAATCCCCAACCAGGAAGTCCTTGATACAACCAACACAACAAGCATCAAAGCCAAACTAATCCAGGCCCAGCTTCGTTGGACTGGCCATGTCATCCGCATGGATCAAAACAGAATCCCAAAGCAGCTGTTCTTTGGCGAGCTAGCCCAGGGCAACCAAACCAAGGCTGCCCTCGCAAGAGGTACGAAGACAACCTTAAGATGCACATCAAATGGACAGACCTTCAACCCCACCAGCTTGAGCTTGCTGCCTTAGACAGAAGTCACTGGCAAGCCCTGACCAGAGAAGCCAGTTCCACCTTCGAGGCTGACCGCCACCAGCATCTTGCTTCAGATCGTGAGAGACATCACAGAGCTGCGTCCCAGCCACCCTCAACCACCGGTGTCCCACCTGCAAGCGCCTGTGTGCATCGGAATTTGGACTCCGGAGCCATATGTGCGTCCATCGTCGATGAGACCGCACAACGTCTTCCTCGCCCCCCCAGAGACTACCAAGAAGAAGATTTCAGTAGTAAGCCAGTTAGATTGGATTTCATTCTTTACTCAATGTACTTTCAGTGGTGCATGCTTATAGACTAAATCCATAAATAAATCAGTCCACACACTCAGAGCTTCATCTATGTCATCCAAATTTTGGATCATATTCCATGGAACTTTATATAGGTCACTGTGAAATTGTTCTTCATTAAAAAATTTTAATGATCTGTAAGTGATAGTTTTGTGTGTATTTTTCTTATTTGTCTTGCATTTAACCTTTCTTGTCAAAAAAGTAGGATAGTGGTCACTAAGACCAACATTCAGTACATTAACACAAGCCACATTGTCTGGTAGGTTGGTATAAATGTGATCAATAAGAGTGCTTGATATTTCTGTTACCCTTGTGGGCTCATTTACGAGCTGGACCAGGCCTGATGATTCAATAAATTCCATCCAGTTGTTCCTTATTTGAGAAGGTCCTTATTTATATCGCAGAGGGTATATGTTTCTTTCTCCTGTGCAAAAACATTTTCCATTTGTTTCAAAAAGTTATCATTTCAAATTGCTTTGGAGGAGGGTGGCCTATAAATGAAACCAACTAGGGATGATTTTGCATTATTTTGAGAAATTTCCACCCAGATACTCTCAATTTCATGTGACTCCAAGTCAAGTCGCCTTTCTGCATTTACATCTTCCCTAATGTATACAACAAGACCTCCCCTGCTGTCTCTCTGTCCCTGCGTAATGGTTTATTGTAGCCTTGATAGTGAAATAGATATCATTGTGGTTAGCATTTAATATGGTTTCAGTGAGTCCTAAAGCATGTATATTTTTTTCCTTAGAAGACAACATTAACTTAATCTGGTCTATTTTTCCCACTATACCTTGCACATTTAAGTGACCTATGTTAAACCTTTTGTATTTAGTTTGTTACGTGTAGGCTTGTACAATAATAACAAAAGAAAAGAGTGAAGTCAACAAGCTTTGTATATTTTAACAAAATAATTTATTTCCCTAGAAAACAATGAAAAAATTGGAAATAGGACTTATGGTTTGTGAATATAATCCAAAATTTAATCCTAAGAATGAAAAATACAAGTCTTATCACTAAATAGTTCTAATAAAATCCAGGCTCGAATCTCGATGACGATCCAATATGGAAGATGATGACGTCAGATGTGGTCATTGTACAAATAGCAACAATTCCTCAATTGAATCACAGTTTATGTTTCCATATAACTCCAGAATAAATTTCCACTGAATTTCTTTCTCCCAGAACTTTATATAAAAAAGGTACACTTGTTTAGTTTCCTAGAGAATAAATTATTAAATTCCAAAAACAATGAAAATCAAACTGACAACAACAATTAGAAACACCTTGTCTCCTCAAGGTATTAAGAATGACTCTGACCCGATCTAGTAGAAGATAACTGTTTTAAGCCTCGATTTTAGGTCACATGGTACTACATGTGATAGGCTGTGTGATTTACTAATTGAACATCGCAATAATATAAAATGCCATTTGTCATGTATGCAAGAATAGCCCTATCTAAGTACCAGATTCTCACTCTGAAATAAATTTAAAAATAAAACATTGTTTATTCAGACTACACGTTGACCAAAATGACCTTGGCAATAGCCAATTGTTTTTGCGTAGTGTTTACAAATTCTATGTACTATAGTGAGTTAAAATTAGTGCTGATGCAATATCTTTTATGTTTTAGATAAACAGAATTTACTGAAAGAAAATATCGAATCCCGTGAAAATAATCATTACAACAAAATGTAATGAATCAAAAAATAAAATAAAAAAGAATTTTAAAACTAACACACAAGCAATTTAATTACATACATGTAACAAGTTTCATATCAATTATATGTATGTCATCATGCAATGGGGTATTCACTGAGATTGTCTCCATACTACTTTTATCAATCTGACATCCTATTTCCATATTTAAATGTTCATATATATTAACATCTTTAAAATCACATACAGACCCTGAAAATCCGTTAACATTTGCATTTACAGTAGTGTCCACTGAATAGTCAAGAGTCTCACTAGGTACATTTAGATTTGTTATAAATGAAGCACTGGCATTCTCCTCTTTGACAACTTCCTTATATGTATAATACATTGATTGACAGTCTTTGTGTCCAAATTTATGGCATCTGAAGCACTCAGTATGTTTGCCATGATGGCATACCTGTGTCATGTGCCCAGTTTCTCCACAACAGAGACAGTACTAACAGTAGAGACATGTTGCTGTGGTTTTAGGTGTTTATATACATGACATCACTCCCAACTGTATTGCAGTAGTTTATTGGGTGTTTATATACATGACATCACTCCTAACAGTGTTGCAGTGGTTTATTGGGTGTTTATATACATGACATCACTCCCAACAGTGTTGCAGTGGTTTACTGGGTGTTTATATACATGACATTAATCCTAGTAGTGTTGCAGTGGTTTATTGGGTGTTTATATACATGACATCACTCCTAACAGTGTTGCAGTAGTTTACTGGGTGTTTATATACATGACATTAATCCTAGTAGTGTTGCAGTGGTTTATTGGGTATTTATATACATGTCATCACTCCCAACAGTGTTGCTGTAGTTTACTGGGTGTTTATATACATGACATCAATCCTAGTAGTGTCGCAGTGGTTTACTGGGTGTTTATATACATGACATTGCTCTTAACAGTGTTGCAGTAGTTTATTGGGTGTTTATATACATGGCATTAATCCCAGCAGTGTTGCAGTGGTTTACTGGGTGTTTATATACATGACATTACTCCTAACAGTGTTGCAGTAGTTTACTGGGTGTTTATATACATGACATTATTACCAGAAGTGTTGCAGTAGTGTTTTAGATATTTATGTACATGATTTTGCTCCTAGCAGTGTTGCAGTGGTCTTTTGGTGTTTACATACATGACTCCCGGAAGTGTTGCAAGTAGTCTTTTTGGTGTTTACATACATTACTCCCAGAAGTGTTGCAATGGTTCTTGGCTATTTATATACATTACTCCTAGCAGTGTTGCAGTGGTCTTTGGGTGTTTATATACATTACTCCTTGTAGTGCTGCAGTGGTCTTTTGGGTGCTTAAACACATGACATTACTCCCAGAAGTGTTGCAGTGGTCTTATGGGTGTTTATATACATTACTCCTAGTAGTGTTGCAGTAGTTGTTTTGTGTTTATGTACATGACATTAACATGACACTATTTACTGATCATGTGACTACAGTTGTTCTTGAATCGTGATGTGTGGATCATCTATATATACACCAGTTTTAGTGTTCTCTGTATGCAATCATTTACATACAAGAAAAATAATACTGGGTCCAAGGATTGAGCCATACTTATAGGTTACTGCATTTGTATGGGAAAATATGAACGAGTTTTTCAGATGGATACACTGCATGACCTTGGGAGTGCAGTATATCCATCCGACAAAACGAGTTCATATTTTCCCATACAAATGCAGTAACCTTTTTATTATATGCTCATTTTCTTATTTTACCTAAGGCTTAATTATATAAACAAAACTACACTACAAGAAACAAAGTAACTGAATGTATGCCATATTCCAAACTAAATACACATGCGCAGATTCATCATTACACAACAACGTTATTAATGCACACATAACTCCACCCAGATAAATTTGAACTTAGTCATGCACTAGACATAACTTTCGAAAGAAAATGGCATTTTGGTCTACTTAAAATTGAAATCTAGAGTCATATTGTGAATGAATGCGAATTGCAACAACTTTTGCATCTGATCTGGAATGAATAGATTTTGGTATTTTTGTCGATTCTACGAAATTATGTGATCATGGACTGGATTTGTCTGTGTCAATTCTACATGAAATACATCGGATTGAAGCAGCGAAGGAGAAGCGTGTTGACATCTGAAAATGTGTTTCAGTTCTGTCATTTAATGTTTGAAATCATAATGTGGGAAAAATATGAAGTCTTTCAATTGCAATTATCAAAAAGATGCTATGGAATATAATGTTTATTTTATTTTCACTGCAGTAAGGAAGATGTAATTGCACTTGGAATATAGTCAAAATTACAGAACAATTTCAAAACGTGTAATCATGCTTGAGAACCCACGACATGGCTCATATAATTCGGATTTGCAGAACTAAGAAAGTACATTTTGTGGAAATTCAGGTTGTAAAACTGTAAGAATATTTTTCTGCCATTCTTATAAACTGCTAAAGAAGATAGTTTATGCTTTGTCACTTGCATGTTATTTGTAAGGACCCTGTCTGGCATCTATAGCTAGCCTAAATCCGAAACATTGTATCAAAAAGGTTAACGTGGAATGTGCCAAAGCAGCTGGCATGAGGCAGTCCACGAAACATCTGCTTTAGTTCATTCAGAAACAAATTTAATCAACCAAAATGTAAAGCATCTACTACAAGAGTGTACATGATTTGCTTACAAAGTAGTTCCGAATACACTTTTTTGCACAGGAGAGTTCAATATTGTAAAATATTGCACGATTCTGACAATGTAAAGTTAATGGAGAAAAAATGAGCAAATAATAACATATTTTATTCAACCAGGATTTGACACAGTGCACTTGAGTTGCATGTTTTTTTCACAATGGTAAGACTGTGTTGAGAAAATAGTTGTGTTTTCAATGAAATTGCAATAGGAAAGCTTTTCAATGTGTATTTTATGGTCAATTATATCAAATGCCTTCATTAGATCTACAAAAATGTGGGTCATATTACGTCTTTATCTATGTCTTCAAACCGTTTATCAGTTATCTTTATCAGTGCTGTATGACAAGAGTAGCTTAATCAAAAACCTGATTAATGTTCATGTAGGATGTCATACTTTTGTAAGAAATTGGTATCCATATCCTTATTATTGTTCATGTAGGATGTCATACTTTTGTAAGAAATTGGTATCCATATCCTTATTATTGTTCATGTAGGATGTCATACTTTTGTAAGAAATTAGTATCCATATCCTTATTATTGTTCATGTAGGATGTCATACTTTTGTAAGAAATTGGTATCCATATTCTTATTATTGTTCATGTAGGATGTCATACTTTTGTAAGAAATTGGTATCCATATCCTCTGAACTTGGTTCCAAATACTGAAATTCCTGCTTCCGTCCATCAACAAATTACACTGATATTTTGGTTGCTTGGATCTTGGCATTTTAGTATTGGGACATAATGCACGGTTAGACAATTCAACAATCTCTGAACAATTCAACAATCTTTTTATGCTAACTGTGCTCTGTAGTAATCCGACCACAACCAATTAATGTTTGATCCTTTTAAAATCATTTCTGAACACATATAGTATAATCCATGTCGACAAACTTCAAACGCTGAAACCAACCAAATCTGCTGACAGAATCAAAGGGATGTTAACTGCTTGAAATTAGCAACCAAATTGTCTTGCTTTAAATTAGCAACCAAACTGTCTTGCTTGAAATTAGCAACCAAACTGTCTTGCTTGAAATTAGCAACCAAATTGTCTTCCTTAAAATTAGCAACCAAACTGTCTTGCTTGAAATTAGCAACCAAATTGTCCTGCTTGAAATCAGCAACCAAATTGTCTTGCTTGAAATTTGCAACCAAATTGTCTTGCTTGAAATTAGCAACCAAATTGTCTTGCTTGAAATTAGCAACCAAATTGTCTTGCTTGAAATTAGCAACCAAATTGTCTTGCCCTCCTTAAGTCAGTTCACAGTCCTGTGATCCAGATCAACATTTCACAACACTTTCTTAACTATGGTCAAAAGGGGGTTAGAAATTTAATATTCAAGAATATTAAAGATGGTTTGATCATCACAAAAAATGATTATACATCTAAACATACTACTCAATCCCATCATCAAAACTGTCATTGAAAGTCTTCCATTCTTAATCTAAGATAGAGAGTCATTGAAATTACAATAATTTGGTACTTACATGCTGTTGTATGAAGAAATTCTAGGATACAAAGCAGTCCTTTCACAAGCACCACTGCAGACATTTTGCTCATGTAATGCAGAACTTTCATCATTTTTATTTTGTGATGCTTCTGAGTCATCTTTCCCACCACAATGCATTTTTCTTCTTTCATCCTTCTCATGCTGCTTATTCAGACCGCCTTTAAAGAAGTACTCTAGAACAGTGTCACGTGTCCATTCGATTCTTGTACCTGCAGTCCAAAAAACAGCTATATCAGACCATCTTCAATCGTTACTTGCAATATAATTTTGCCATTTCACTCACACCACCACTCCCTTCAACTACACCTGCAGCACCACCACCATCACCATCCACCTTATCCCACCCATAGGATAAATGCATAAAAACAATTGTAAACTTTATTGGAAGATGAATTTATGAGCATAAAATAGATAAAAACTTCAAAAACAAAAGCGTTAGCATGGATTTTTTTGTTACAGTATAGCCTCCATTATTAAAATCCCAATTATCGAACTTGTTTGTTAATCTGAACTTCACTCATGTCCCATAATATTTCTTGTTTTTTAGGCATATACAGACTTAAGAATTGAACTCTCAATTATTTAAATTCTTGATCATCCATTGTTTTCTCCATGGAGTGTCACTGCACAAAACCCACAAAAGTAATCAATCCTACATTACAAATCAGCAAGCATGTGAAAATGATACACACATGACTGACTGCCTTAAGCATAATGACTTTCATTAATGATGAAAATAGCTTCATCTGGTGATCAAAGAGCTTGATTTCTTGATCAGCTGCCGAATCAAATGACATTTTGCAATGAGTTATGAGACCCATCTAGCTATTAAAAGCATTTTACCAGATCTGTTATTGGTAAGGTTGTACAATAGTTGATATGCAGTTGTTGGTATTTGGCAGTACTACTATTGGTAAGGTTGTACAATAGTTGATATGCAGTTGTTGGTATTTGGCAGTACTACTATTGGTAAGGTTGTATCATAGTGGACATGCAGTTGTTGGTATTTGACAGAGCTGCTATTGGTAAGGTTGTATGAAAGTGGACATGCAGTTGTTGGCATTTGACAGTACTGCTATTGGTAAGATTGTATCATAGTGGACATGCAGTTGTTGGTATTTGGCAGTGCTGCTATTGGTAAGGTTGTATCATAGTGGACATGCAGTTGTTGGTATTTGACAGTACCGCTATTGGTGAGGTTGTATGAAAGTGGACATGCCGATTTTAGTATTAGGTGGTACTGCTATTGGTGAGGTTGTACAAAAGAGGACATGCAGTTTTTTGGTATTTTGCAGTACTGCTACTGGTGAGGTTGTATGAAAGTGGACATGCAGTTTGGGGTACTTGGTGGTACTGTTATTGGTGAGGTTGTACGAAAGTGGACGTGCAGTTTGGGGTACTTGGCAGTACTGCTATTGATGAGGTTGTATGAAAGTGGACATGCAGTTTGGGGTATTTGGCAATAATGTTTCTGGCATTAAATGCAGCTCTAATGCATATAATTAATGTCCTTGGTATAACACACATATAATGTCCTTGTTATAACACAAAACTAGTGTCCTCGTTATAACACACAAATAATGTCCTTGTTATAACACAAAACTAGTGTTGTCATTATAACACACAAATAATGTCCTTGTTATAACACAAAACTAGTGTCCTCATTATAACACACAACTGCTACCACTGTGTTAATAATGAAGATAAAAGACTTAAGTTTTATCTTTGTTCAGTAAGATCTATTTATCACACACACTATCACTGAAACATATTTATGGGGTCTATTTATCACATACACTTTAACTGGAACATACTTTATGGAGTCTATTTATCACACACTTTCACGCTATATGATAATAAGTCAAGGGGTTTGCACTTAAATAATAAGATGAAGTAAAACCCAACAAGCAATTCAAGTTTCCAAAATATAAATATAAACCAAATATATAATCAAACAAAGTGAAAGAATTAAAATAACTTACAGTGTGTGAATTCGTCAAATGTAATCCTAATATTCGTAATAATGTATAATCAATTTCTTGATAACCTAGGAACTGTTCTAAGGTATTCTGAATGAAGCTTGTATAGTGTTTACCTGTTTGATAACACTGAATTCAACAGAATTATTAACCCAAATGTTATTACTGCAATGAAGAATATCGCTGAAGTTCTTAAAAGTTTCACATAATCCAACTGAATTAATTGAATATTCAGGTCCTTGAATATAATCACATAATCCAATTTAATTAATTGAATATTCAGTTCCTTGAATATAATACTTAATCCAATTGAATTAATTAAATATTCAGGTCCTTGAATATAATCACATAATCCAACTGAATTAATTGAATATTCAGGTCTTTGAATATAATCACATAATCCAATTGAATTAACTGAATATTCAGGTCCTTGAATATAATCACATAATCCAATTGAACTAATTGAATATTCAGGTCTTTGAATATAATCACATAATCCAATTGAATTAATTGAATATTCAGGTCTTTGAATATAATCACATAATCCAATTGAATTAATTGAATATTCAGGTCTTTGAATATAATCACATAATCCAATTGAATTAATTGAATATTCAGGTCTTTGAATATAATCACATAATCCAATTGAATTAATTGAATATTCAGGTCCTTGAAAATAATCACATAATCCAACTGAATTAATTGAATATTCAGGTCCTTGAATATAATCACTTAATCCTCAAAGTACTGACTTCTTTAATCGAAGTTTATCTGCTCTGCCTTATCGAATAACATGTAAATCACAAATTCCTCTCTGACTCTTACTAATGCTATGTATAACTGAAAGAATAAATATGGTGCATGTATCTTCATTATATAGTGTCCTTTTGTGTTTCAAATAAACAAATCTGATTCACCAGAATTTCTCAAACAATTAAATCTTATTATTTCAACATAATTCAAACAGTTGCAAACAAAAACAGTCCTATTCTGACCTTCAAATCTCATTGAACCAATCAAATGCTAGGGTGCACATGACAGCTTTTTACAGGGCAAGTGTACTATGAATCACATGCTTGTTTATGCAACCCACTTTCAATACTTGTGTGCCATTCTTGACCTGCTTAGTTGTTGATTTCACCTTAGATCGACCTCGTCAATAATAGAGTATACACATACTTTTATGATAGTACTAAGCATTGAGTTAAAGGATATAAAAAATAACTTCATAGTCTCAAATTATTTAAATAAAAATTGTATTATAAATTCAAAAGATGATACATAATTCCATAACAATGGAGCATATTCGTCACACACACTTTAATACTGTACAGGGTACGTTTATCACATTTTCATTCCGTATGGGGTCCCTTTATCACACTTTTATTCTGTATGGGATCTATTTATCACACACACTTTCATACTGTATGAGGTCTATTTATCACACACTTTCATACTGTATGGGGTCTATTTATCACACACACTTTCATGCTGTATGGAGTTTATTTACTGATACTGTTCTCATCCCCCACTTAAAAATTGAAAATCTCCTCTTTAAAAAATGCTTGTGCAGAAATTTCCCCTGCAGGCAAATCCTGAAGAATTGCTGATCATCCAATTAATTTTCATGTTCCTTGACAAGTTTTGCTAATGACGGTACTACTGTACATACAAGTAGACACCAAGCATTACAACAAATTTTGTCCTTGTATAAGTCTGGATAATGGACACCTTGCAATAAAAAGCACTCCTTGACTAGATGAGATAATGGACATTCTACATTTAAACAGACACATTCCTGTAAAATAAAATGAATTTTTTGGTCCCTAGACAAGTTTTGATAATGGAGGTACTACTAAACATGTATCATATATTGGATACCTTGCTGTAAAAAAACCTAACAAACTTTCATGCAACAAAAAGTTCTTATCATGACTGAGTACTGTTTTGTCTATGTAAGATCATTTTCATTCTTGGGGACAAATACATTTTTGTCTCACTAATGACATAAATAATGTCATAACATATACATCTTTTGTGTAACATAATAGCTCCAATAAGATGTCATGAATGAAAACAAAATTCATTGAAAGAGGTTACCATAATTAAACACCCATGGTTTGATCAAATGTCTCTATGGGCCAAATCACATGTTAGATTAAAAGGTTGCCCATACCTGGATGCTTGGCAAAGTGGTCTACAGCCAAATATCTCTATAGGCCAAATCACAAATTAAAATAAAAGTTGACCTTACCAGGATACTCAGACCAGTGGTCAACAGCTAAATGTCTCTATGGGTCAAATCACAAGTTAGATTAAAAAGTTCACCATACCTGGATGCTTGGCCCAGTGGTCTACAGCCAAACGGTGTCAACCTTACCTGGATGCTTGGCCCAGTGGTCTAAAGCTAAATGTTTCTATGGGCAAAATTATGTGTTAGATTAAAAGTTGACCGTACCCGCATGCTTGGCCCAGTGGTCTACAGCCTAATGGTGTCGACCTTACCTGGATGCTTGGCCCAGTGGTCTAAAGCTAAATGTCTCTATGGGCAAAATTATGTGTTAGATTAAGAGTTGACCGTACCCGCATGCTTGGCCCAGTGGTCTACAGCCTAATGGTGTCGACCTTACCTGGATGCTTGGCCCAGTGGTCTAAAGCTAAATGTCTCTATGGGCAAAATTATGTGTTAGATTAACCGCTGACCATACCTGGATGCTTGGCCCAGTGGTCTACAGCCAAATGGTGCATTGCATCAGCATACTGAGATAATGTTTCCTTATTCTGACAGTGCTCTTCCCATACCTGTTCAAAGCTGGAGGAATCTGCAAGACAAAAACAAAGTAGCATACGTGTGACACAACTAGGGCTTAAAACCAATAGATTTACAACTTTTGATCAATAGATCTAAACCAGTAGATATTTTTTATTGACCTACATTTTATGTGTTTCTAGGGGAATGAAAAGAAAACAAGTGGATTTTTGACATAATATGCAATTAGATTTTAATGGAAAATGTTACAATAATAATGAATTATCAATTAAATAAAAAAGGAAGAGCTGTATATCTCATAGTTCACTGCAAAGATTTGTTAAATATAAAATCAATAATTTTTAGTTTCCTTCACAAGATCACGTACTGGTTGCCATGACATTCATTGTGATTATTATGTTTCACACTTAACAGGCTCTCAGTAGTTTTCTGGTCCAGATTTCCTTTGAATCACTTTGTATTTTGCAAAAACTGAAGAACATCCTGTGTCTATCAGCATTAGAAGTGGCAAGGACAAAACAACCATGCTCAACCCGCAAAGAAGTTCAAACTTCAGTTTTCCTGTAGCTAAGTGTTTAAGGCTGTTGATTGCTCTCTAACACAACTCCAAGCTAAGTCACTCTATGGAGGAGGTTCCTCAGCTGGACTTTAGATGTATTCCCAAGTCTCATATTTCTTAGCCAGTGGTTTCTTAGCACTGGGGGAAAGTGCATGTTTGGCATTTTGTCATCAACTGAACAAAACAATATATAAGCTGCAATTTAATACTCCTCTAAAAAAATCTTGAACAATGCAAAACATTTAGATAATATATGCATGTCTGTGTGTGTGTGTGTGTGTGTGTTTGTGTGTGAGATTTAGATTTTGAATGTAGCTTTAACAATTTTTCAGTCATATCGCTACAATCTCTGTAGTGTGGCAGTTTATAGTGATGTCTAGCACTGGGGCATCATGCTGCACACATGTAGCATCATGACCCAACCAGTCACATTATCTTGACACCAGGAAGACTAGTCCTAACACTAAGCTCTTAATGCTGAGTGCCAAGTGAGGCAGCTGCTAGTACCATTTTTAAAAGTCTTTGGTATAACTCAGCCTGGGTTCAAACCCATGACCTCCCTCATCCAAGGCAGATGTTCTAATCACTTAGGCCAGCATATTGGTCATTTAGACAATATAAAATATCGAAACAAAAACTCAAGTATTTCTGCACAAATCTTTTTTGGGACAGTCTGTCCATTTTACAACCCAAGCCAAAGGTCAGCTGAATTTTACTGAAAGACAGGAAAGCCATCATGGATCAACTTGGATCCTTTAATACTTATAACACCTCATAAAATATTCCACATTGGCCTTAAACTCTCCAGATTACAACAATAAGGTAATCATTTAAAAGCTTAATGTTTATGCATATTAGCCTTCTTAGACCAATTACGCAGCCTCACATCACTGTACCAGTATAACATTTCCAGTCCCCAGAAGACTGGCTTCAGCTGGTGTCTGTAATATAGGGATAAAACACATAAAACTTACATTTATAAAACTTACATTTTTTGTTCAAATAATTTTCTTTCAAAATTTTCAATTTTCAAAAGTGGTAGATTACAACTATGAAATGGTATGTGTGGTAGACAGTCTTTCAGGCAGTATTTTTGGCCTACCACTGGTAGAATCATATGTATGTACTATTAGCATCTGCAATGCAGTTTATTACAAATCTAAAGAGACCAGACAAATCTGTTTGACGAAGTTGTTAAAAACGGGAAATGTAATTTCATAATAATTCAGAAGACCTGTCTCTGTTGGTTGGAGATTGCTAATTTTTGCCTGACCTCTCAGAGTTGACCACTGACTTATAAAGAACATCAAATTCTTTATGATTAATCATATTAACATACCCACAATTAATATGTGTTAGAAAAATGTGATTTTGTAAAATTCCCCAATCTGTCAACATGGTCATCTTGTATTTATTGGAATTATAACAGGCAAAGCTAATAAAGAAACCAAACAGAATGAAAGAGTAAGAAATTTACAGTCTATGTCATAATTACAGAATATTAACATTTTTGCACTTTATCTTTTGTAGTACTTCATGTTTATCTTTATTTGGAAGGGTTACATTTCTTGTTTAATCTGGCATAAATCATGGAAACATTACATTTCTTGTTTAATATGGCATAAAACATGAGAAAATTACATTTCTTGTTTAATCGGGCATAAAACATGAGAAAATTATATGCTTGAAATCACTCTGTTGTATAAACCTCATTCCCTTAAAAAATCCAAGATTTTCTTGGGTGGTACGTACTCATGAAGTTTCTCTAATTCTTCTGGTACATAGGATGGAAACCAACATACCCAACAAAAATGTGCTCCACTGTCATTGGACACTGGCTGGGTACACACTCCAGTTGAGACTCGGCCTTCAGTAGGTATGCATGAGTCAGGTATGTGTGTCCGATACAAGATTGGTACAATACCATCTCATCTATGATTATTACTATGTAATGGATGCCATTTGCCAATAGTTTTGATGTTTCGAAGTTTATTTATGAAGTTTTTATTCCACATATTTAGCCAAGTATGATGAACATGGCAGATTCATATAATATTTGAAGTCAGTATACTGAATCTTCTATTCAAAAATGGGTAACTGGGAAAATGAATCTGAAAAAGTGATATAACTTTTTTTTATAGAGATTTCACTGTAGTTAAAGATGTCAAAATTTTAGAAAACTTCTACCATGTACCCGTCGATCTCAATGATTGGTTACCCGGGTACCCAATCAAAGGGAAATTAAATGTTTCCAAACCTGAAGTTAAGTCAACATTTTTTGAAAATTCACAGTATCCTCTAAATATCACTACCTAATGTCATCTGGTATAAAGTCAAAGAATACATCCTCATCTGATAAAGTTCTGAAATCCTCCATTGTCTAGTAACTGTCATGGTTGTATCATCATAAATATCATTTGATTCCCATTCCTTGGCCTCACTGTGGATTCTTATTTAGAGACTGAGCTTGAACTTTGAAAGTAACACTTCAATCATACAATTTGTGAAATCTGTTCAAGTTTATAACTGAACACTAGAGTTGTGTGGCAAGAACATATAACCAGCCTCTGTTACTTGCCACTGTACCACACTGATGGCTTGATCAAAGATTTGTCACATGGGAAAACAAGTGATTCAGGTCAATTATTTTACTGGAACAGGCAGACCTCTGCTTGGGGCACTGTAAAAGGACATGTATTTCCAGCTCAGTCCAACTTGAAAACAATGTCAATGCTGCCTTTACAAGCACCGACAGAAAACTTGTATACGGTAAAACGGGTACCCTATGGCTCATGGTATTACCCAGGTTATAATCAACGAGTGGGTATCCAAGTACCCGGATACCTGCTGGCATCTTTAACTGTAGTTCAATGCTCTGAGCATGGGAATTTTATTCCTCAATATTCTGCCATGGGGTGTTACAACGGCAGTTTAAAAATGTGTCTCCATCTTTCAAACTGTCTCTATATGTGAATGTATAGTTACAATAGGAGGCTAAGTTAATGGAATTTACTCTGTAAAAGTAGCAGATTTGTTGATAACTTTTTGAATTCACGAAGTTTAAATATTATTTTGGGAGGTTTTAATATCTACAGAAGAACACAAAATTTTGGGGCATTTTCAACATTGAATTTTGCAGAGTTTTTATGTTTCCAAGTAAGGATGAATTTGAATTTGAATGCCAAAAAGGTGAATGAAATTTGGCTTCTGCTCACCCGTAATGAATTAAAGCATACTGGACTGCTCAAACTACACATGGGTACACTCACCCATAATGAATTAAAGCATACTGGCCTGCTCAAACTACACATGGGTACACTCACCCATAATGAATTATGGCATGCTGATCTGTTCCAACTACATACAGATATGCTCACCCCTAAGGAACTACAAGCTATTGGCCGGTTAATACTACACACAGATATGCTCACCCCTAAGGAACTACAAGCTATTGGCCTGTTAATACTACACACAGATATGCTCAACCCTAAGGAACTACAAGCTATTGGCCTGTTAATACTACACACAGATATGCTCACCCCTAAGGAACTACAAGCTATTGGCTGGTTAATACTACACACAGATATGCTCACCCCTAAGGAACTACAAGCTATTGGCTTGTTAATACTACACACAGATATGCTCAACCCTAAGGAACTACAAGCTATTGGCCTGTTAATACTACACACAGATATGCTCAACCCTAAGGAACTACAAGCTATTGGCCGGTTAATACTACACACAGATATGCTCAACCCTAAGGAACCACAAGCTATTGGCCTGTTAATACTACACACAGATATGCTCAACCCTAAGGAACTACAAGCTATTGGCCTGTTAATACTACACACAGATATGCTCAACCCTAAGGAACTACAAGCTATTGGCCTGTTAATACTACACACAGATATGCTCACCCCTAAGGAACTACAAGCTATTGGCCTGTTAATACTCTACACAGATATGCTCAACCCTAAGGAACTACAAGCTATTGGCCTGTTAATACTACACACAGATATGCTCACCCCTAAGGAACAACAAGCTATTGGCCTGTTAATACAAGACACAGATATGAACTATGATGTTGCTCACATTACAGAGATATGTTCACCAACTAATGAACTATGACTCCTGGTTTGCATCATTAACACAAGATCATTTTTTTATTAATTACTGTCAGTACACCATAAAGAAGAGGGATTCTTACCAACAGCAAATCTAAAGACCAAACAAGAGTGATGGAAAATATAGTAACCCTTTACCAAACCAAGAAAATTGATAACTCATGAAAATAAATGAATTGACATTACCAGTAAATGAAATTTGAGAATGACGTTACTGAAACTTCCACACTTCTGAAGAAACACTGAGTTTAGGTCTTCTTTTCCCTTTTCCTAAAATTAATTCTGTAAAAAGATCCTAGCATATAAACAATTTACATTTAAAACTAAGTTTAAATGATAAGTTTTCTATCTATTCCATCAAGAAAATAGACTTTAGAAATGACCCAACCACAACCACAATACAGACCTCTGTCTTGCTGCTAAAAAAATTCTTGCTATGGTGTCAGTTCTTATTTGTTCTAATTGCACAAAAACAACCCATCCAAAGCACCTATATTATAACTATGTACTACTAATGAGCCCACTAAATGGTGGAGTCATAAATTTTTAGCTACTTTCATAAAAATAGTTCGCATGGTCAGCAAGAGATTGGTTCCTAGTATTCTGCCAACTAATCTAGTGAGAAACATGATTTTTGGTTATGTACACATTAATAGTTACTAAGTTCAGGTTAATTTGAACAAATGCTGCTGTAATTTTTTTTTATTTCCAGAAGGAAAACAATGTTATGTACTCTGTTTTATGCATCATTATGATACTTCTGGTTTAAGGACACAGCATCATTATGTCTGGTCCTTTGATTCTCGTTTAAGGACATAGCATCATTATGACCGTTCAAGGTTAAAGACAGTTACCTTTCACTGTGACCGTTACGGGTCAAAGACAATGCATCATCTCAAGTAGCATGAATGGCTCAAACGGGCAGGTACACTCCAATAATTGTTTTATTTGGAAATAGCTCCTTTTTGATACTTTTTCCGACACTTAACTAAACAACAAACCCCACAGATGAGGATGAAGTATTATTTTAAATTGAAATATCAGTTTTTGCGCATTGGTTTATTGGTAAAAGATCCTTAAGGTTAAGTTAAACATATCTTTACAAACCAATGGCTGACCCTTGGCATATGTAGTTAGCCGATACAGCTCTGCTGATTGGATGCAGCATAAAGAACTAATCCAATCTAATAGCTTGTTACATTTACCAAGGAAGACAACTGGAAATAATCATAGCTGCCTCCATAGAAAATGACACATACAAGTTTCTCCAGCCATGCACACTTATGTTTAAAGTCAAGACATGCTGACATCATGGAAGTTGCAATAGTGAATGACAAACAAGCTCTCTTACTGTGCAATTGCTTTCACTTACAACAGGCAGTAACTCTTTCATCTGCAAGAGGGCACTTGTTCAAAACAGATTTTCCTAAGCTACATATGCCAAACGTTGATGTGGAACAATATTCCAAATGTTGATGTGGAACAAAGTGGATCAATTACCAGTAGGAGTCAAAGGGTACTAACTACCTTTATATTTTTTCCTAAGCTCAGCATGAACACCTTTTACAACTCCAGCTAATCTCAAATGCTCTGTGTGGGTATCTTCCTTTCCTTCTTCACTCATTCTGAAATATAAAATTTTCAGAGTAACTAATACATTAAGGAAGGATGTCATCACTAATGCTGCTATTGATGTATGGTTCATGTTAATGCTATATGATATTCTGAAATGAAGGAGCAATTTAATGCTATATTGGCTATTAGTGTGAAAACTGCTGATTAGTGTGAAAGCGGACTATTAGTCTGAAAACTGCTGATTAGTGTGAAAGCGGACTATTAGTCTGAAAACTGCTGATTAGTGTGAAAGTTGACTATTAGTCTGAAAACTGCTGATTAGTGTGAAAACTGACTATTTGTGTGAAAACTGACTATTAGTGTGAAAACTATAGTGCTCTCACACCTATAGACCTATCAGTGCAGATTCAAGTGAACCTATTAAATATTTCATACAAATCTTTGCATACATTTTTCTTAACATAAAAAGAGCATTGTATCAACTGCACTTAAGGTTCATCCACAAATGTCACTCCTTCTATAATATGTTTGCCTTAAATAAAAGTTATTTTGTATCTTAAAGCAGACTGAAAACATTAAATTACATAACTCTAGTCAGTGAGAATTCATGCTTCCAGGTACTCTAGTATCAGCTTTCAAAATGAGATCCACAGTTTGCTGTATGCTAGTGTTTAGAGAAACATTGGCTTGGTCTATTAATACTTGATACATAACAATCACTAGATGGATGTACCAGATATAGTGAGGCTCATCTGCAAAACTTCTAGATCCTGATCAAGATGGGTTGAACCTGAACGTTTCAGTTTTCCCAGTAATTGGAGGTATGCTGCTATCACTTCCATTAACTCAGGTGTAAATTCTGAGTGGGGAAGAGTTTTTGAAAAGCAGAACCTGGATTTGAAAAACTTCCTGGTCTAAGAAAACCGGAGATATCTGGGGTGTGGAGGAAATAGCAGGGTGTGCAACAAGGCATCCTAAAGTTCGCTGGAGACTGAACACTGAACACTGGATGGACAAACTGCATAAAAATTGAGGAGGTGATCTCCATCTTGAAAGGTTCCCTTAAGAAGTAAATGGTTTAAAGGGAGAGACTGACTATAATGCAAAACTTCCACCTTTCTCGGTAACCAGGATGATTCAGGAATGGAATGACTGTTCAAAACCCTCTTGACTCCCCCTTCAGTAGGGAAGGATAACTCCCTCCTTGGGGCTCTGCTGCATCTACCTGTGTGCTGTGAACCTGAATGACAAGATGGAGGTCTAGTTTGACAATGCATATTAGACTGGGGCTACACCTGTTTGAAAAACTTGACAGATGACCTCTGAAAGCAATTTGCATTGACATGTTTCCTGGCCAATTGTGACAGGCCAGGCGCAGTTGTGAAGGATCGATGTTGATGATCTTGCAACTCACAAAAAGCCATGGTAGAGATGAGGGTCTGTTGGAGTAGCCATTAGAAAATCTTTACTATGATTAAGTAAGACCACTGAGGAATCCAATTTAATGTCATAATGGATCTGCAGATAATGCAGCTCAAAGCACATTCTCAGGATGTTCTGGCTACAGCCTTTATCACGCATTGTAAAATATCTGGATTGAATGAGACGTCTCTCAGAATACTAAATGTAGTTGAGAAAAAGATCAGCATGTAACAATTGTGACAAGTAACCTTTTCCATGGCTTCAATTGCTTTGATGGGAAGGCATGCCCAGGCTCCAGCTGAAATACCCACTTTGGAAGAACCAATGTCCAACTATAGAGGTTTCGGCCACTTCTGGGAATGCACCCAGTATCTGACCGTAGAGACCAGGGTCTCAACATTGAGGGAGGGTTGGACCAGCCTCTATGCTGCCAAGTGACATTATGGCACACTGAGTACCTCTGAGAGATTTCCTTGATTGTGGAGGAATGAGGAAGAAGCAAGATGTCTGGTTGTGGTTGTGCCCACAAGTTCTTTTCTAAAATAGAAAGGAACTTCTTGGACTGAGCACCAAATGGTTTCATTCATGATTTCAGGCATAAGGACAGGGAAAAGAAATGGTAGACTTTGTTTATTGCCAAAGGTCCAAACATAATCCACCTCATCCAACTGATAGGAAAAAGTGGTCCTGATGGGAGGCATCAGTGGCACTGCTTCTACATCAAATTCATTGGAGTCAATGAAAACAGAGAGGGCATCATCATCATTGTCTAGCATACTCCAAATCGGACAATGGATGGGCATTACTATATCCCTCAGTTATGGAGGGGGCATAGGATCACTCTATGCCATGACAGTAATTTTCTGTGGTGAATAGGGGCTAAGTGGTATGATCTGTAATGGGGAGATAAGATTACCTTTTTCTGATTCCATCAGCAGTCCAAAAGCAGTCTATCTGTAGTTTTTGACAGCTGTCAGTAGTATAGCTACAAAGCTAACAGTTCAACAATAAAAAGACTTCATCCAGAAATACATTATTATCTTTAATGACAATGACAAAACAGTAATTATCTGTCTGTTCTACCAAGAAAATAAACATCTTTTCCTAAAACCAGTATCACTCTACCATTTTTAACCATTTTCTTAAATAGTTTACTTTCCCTGCTGCAATTTTGCTGTCTGAAAACATTTTCTTTAGATACCGGTTTAATGAATCTGCTGTTTTCAATCGCTAGTTTAGCTTAGCCAAAAGGTGACTAATCATCACTTCTGCAAAATGTGCATTTCCTGACACTGTGCTTTACAGAATAAGGACATCGATTTATTTGTGTCTTTTATTCTGGCCCATTCCTTGTGGGATTTCCACTCAACATGTCTTTTTACATCACTTCTACCACCATGTGCAAAAGAAAAATGCACACACACCACAATGAACATAATGAACTCCTGTGTTAGACTATAAATCTTCAGAAACTTCTGGCTTGCACTATACTTTTCAACATCCTCCAATTTTCTTTTCACACGACACTGGTTTGCCATTTTCAAAAACAATTGCCAATCGCTCCCTTGGATGCCTGCAGACAGTTTACCCGTTTGCATGGGAGCCATTCAATAAGCACTTCTCTGACAATGATCAAACATATTTTTAACAAAAAGAAATTTTAGATGTGGAATGAAACGTTTAAGACAAAATATTTTGCCAATTTGGTTGTTTTATGTAGATTTGCCTAAACGATCCATAGTATTTTTCTGGCGTCATCCGTACAAAACACGGAGAATCCAAAGGGGTAAACATGTCTAAAGATATGATGTGACACCTCCAGGTTCATAACACCTAGTGAGGATATGATGGCAAGAAACAAGACACATCATTACAGGGTTAGTAGCATATTTCTTTCAAAATTTTCAAGGTTTTCTCAAGGTTTTTCAAGGTTCAAAATCATGTTTTTCTAGGTGCATTATTACATTAATTTTAAAGGATACATAAATGAAACTGTATGTAAACAAAAGTTATTACAGTACTTACTATTACTTCATATGAGGAATATTTCTTGCAAATTTATTTTAAAAAAAACAAACATGAAGTCAAGAGTATGATCATTGATACATGAATCTGTGTTCAGTCATACCTCTTTCTATATTAAAACATGAATCTCTGTGTTCACATGCATACCTCTTTCGACAAAAACAATTTCATGCTGAAGGATTCTTGTTTTGCCGCATTAGCCTCTAATGGACCCTGTCATTACCTTTACTCACCTCCTAAGGTGAGGGGAAATGGACCAAAGACCCGAGGATTCATTGGGACAATAAGGAAGGGAAGGATATTAATCCAATCTTTTTCTCTAGTCTGGGCCTCGGCAGACTCCCAATCCTGCACAGAATAAGAGGGGATGGTAGAAGGGGGATAGCAGTGAATTTGGTCCTAAGCCTGTAATGTGAGATCGCTGTGTGATAATCAGAGAATACCTCATCCTCAACTGATTCTTCACTTTGAAGTGCTGATCCTTCCCTTCCAGCTGGAATAGAGTTGGGTGAGGTTGGGGTGGAGGGACAGACATGTTATCTTTGAAATGTTGAGAGAGGTGCACCACCTTCTGTTTGGGAGGGATCAGCACGCTTTCCTGGAGGTGTGTGGAGCACCAGCTGCCTGATAGAAGGGAGCATCACATTACCATGGGCATATTGTGTATGGTGTACCACCTCCCAAAATATTGTCATGAATATGAGATGATTGATGCACTCACTCCTTACCAGGAGAGAGTAACATGCTGCCCCTTTTGCTGGTTGTGCTAATTCTTTTTAACCCTCTCAGCTTGTTCAGTCACTGATTACATATATGTGTAAAAGCAGACATTCCAGCATGGTGACTTTGACGATGCCGACATAAAAATTAAATATGAAGCATGTATGGAGATTTAGTTTGTTCCACATAGTATCGCTAATTTTATCCAATTTGTACCTCAGTAAACTAAAAGTGTCTAATTCGTTTTAAATACTTCATGTAAAACAAATTAGGTGCTTTTAGCTACATTTCATGACACTGACCTGAAAATGTATTGAGTTAGAGATAGGATAAAATTTGATATGCTATGTGGAATGATCAGCCAAGACTTGGTTGAGCGCCTCGACGCAACTTCCACAGCATATGGTATGGAGATTAGTGTCGAAAAAACCAAACTGATGACAAACAACACCAATGGCATCAGTGCAGAAATAAAGGTCAGTGGACAGAAGCTGGAAAGAGTCACAAGCTTCAAGTACTTGGGATCAATTATCACAGATGAGGCTCCAAACCAGAACTACTTTGCAGGATTGCCCAGACAACAGCAACAATAACAAGGTTGAGACCAATATGGAAAGATACCAACATTGAGTTTGGTTCCAATAAAAGGCTGATGCGCTCAAGTGTCATATCCATCTTTCTGTATGCTTGTGAAACATGGACGCTCACATCAGATCTACAAAGAAAGATTCAAACCTTCAAAATGAGATGCTACCGCAAGATCTTGGGCATCTCACACACTGACCACGTAACCAACAAAGAAGTCTACAACATGAACCAATGAGCCATTGGATCCTATGAAAACCTCTTGACTACTGTAAAAAAAAGCGCAAACTGAAGTGGTACGGTAATGTCTCAAGATCATCTGGACTGGCAAAAACTATCTTGCAAAGCACAGTGGTAGGGTGCAGAAGAGGCAGACAGAAAAAGAGGTGGGAAGACATCATTAAAGATTGGACAGGCATGGGATTTGGAGATTCCCAAAGGGCAGTAGAGAACAGGTAAAGATGGAGAGAATTGGTTGTAGTCAACTGTGGTGCCCCAACGACCTCTTGGGTTAAGGGATTGATGATGATGATGATGATGATGATGTGAAATGAACTATCTGAGGTAAAGTCATGGCATTTCAGAATTATAAAAAGGAAAAAAGAAAGCTATTTACATTCTGACAATGCTAGATATCAGTGTCTTCTGAAGAAACTAAAACTGGCTGACATTCCACATCAGCTTGCCAATGAAACACTGAAAACTACTAGCTTCACTGTTAAGTTACGTGTCCTCAAAACGGAAGTAGGAAGAAGAATAAAAATATTGTCCGGGTCTCAATTGCTTTTACAGTTACAGATGAGTATATTTGTTCACCAGTCTATAAATACTATAAGCCGAATACATCCAATTGTGTAGGCATTTAATATTTTCGTCTGCTAGCCACGTGCATCCCTAGACCAGGTTTACGGAAAGCTGTCCGAAAATTACATAGGAATAACAAGATTTGTTTCCCACGCATATTTAATTTTTACTTAAAAGAGCACGTGGGCTGTATGAAGATTTCGTCGATGTCAAGAACATTTCTTCAAACTTAGAAGCTTGTTGCGATGACTTATATGCTTTTATTTAATAATACTCGTGTAATTAGAGGGTTTATCAAATCAAAATTTTAATAACAAAATCAAAACTAAATAATTTCTTAAGATATATAAAAAACACAGTTACAAATGTCTACGTTTTCTTTAAAATTGGGTTGAATTCCATGTACATTTTATCCGTAATTGGAATTTTTTTAAAGTCTCATGATTTTTTTTTTTTTTTTCATATTGCAAACCGTTCCATTAAAAACACCCGTATAAGTGCGTGTTTAATATTGTAGGTGAATCATCTATACCTTAAGAATAAGCACAGCGGAAATAGCAAATGGTTTAGATTAAGCTGTATTGGTCTGAGTGGATTCAACTGTTTGCCATTGTTTGTTATTTCTGTTTACACAGCAGGTGCGCGTGACGTCATGCCACACCGCGTTGCCCCCATTCAACAACAATATACCATTTTCGACCAAAAATAGTTCCGTAAATTCATCGCCTAAACAAAGCTATGCAATATAACATCCACAAATAACATAATCACCATTTATAAGGAAACCATATTTCAATAGCTATATAGTAGAATAAAGTCTGACTGCGATAAATCAAATGATATCACTCTGCGTATGGATATGTTTTTATTTACAGCTGTTATCTGGCAGCTAAGTGTTGTCTTTCATGCCTGCTAATTTGGACGACGAGAGCATTTTTAGAAAGCTTATGTGGCAGGGAATCTTGCTCGGACAGATGAGGTAAAATGTTCATTTTTATTGACAATTTTATATTATATTATTATATTCCACTTTTTACTGTTGTCATTGTCTTGGATATTTTCATATTATTGATAATGCTGTTTCATTCGAATGTTTAGTATAAACAATTTGCATATGTAATGAGGTGTTATGTTTAGAGGAACCGTACATGTAGAAAGAGGTGGCCTATCAGCATGCGATGCAAAATACTTGCAACTTGGAAAAAAAAATTGCAAATTTGTTATTGATGACAATTTGGTAAGTTGATATCGCATCCTCATCTGGTTGCAAGTTTGTATTAGTTGTTGAGTGAATTGGGTTAAACCGGTAATGGGAGAAGGTCGTAAAGAAAATGTAGGTTAGTAGCATCATGAAATGGACCTTTCTCGTTCTTATCACAGATATGTCATAGAGAGCTGTGTTTTCTAGAGCGAACACGAAGTTGACTAGCACGGCTTTGCAATCATACAGTGTCAACAGAAAATATTACTGTGAATATGAAGTGTAACTAAGTGCCGGTGGATGTCAAAACGGCTGATGTCAAACAATACCGACTTTGTAAACAAAGAAGGAATCTTTATTCACTTGAGTTCATTCACACTTATAGTTATTATTATTAAAAAAAGAAGTGTTTAATAACTCTGCTGTTGCATTAAACGCTTAATTTTCCCATGAGAACCCCTTAGGCCCTGAACTGGGCAGAAGCAGGGTGTACTGTCTCTGACAGATGGAGCCTTTGTTTATTTATTTGCAAGAGCTCTGGCAAACAACCAGCAGAAATCGATTTTCCCCCGCAAACATTTGGTAGAAATCTGTTTTTCATAAGAGCTGTGCAACAAAAAATCTCAAATGAGAGGTTTTGATAGTTGATATAAATATTTTGAGTGATATTCCCCCCCCCCCCGAAAGTTTTATCCAGTTCTTAAGCTGACATTATTTACTTGGTGGTGGTTGAATTGTTTCCCTCAGTAGTAACAGATGTATAAAGAAAAGTCCCATTTTTGTCTTTTTATGATAGACTGCCATACATGATGCAAAAGGATGGAGAAAATGAAAATAAATCGGTGCATATTGACATTATATTTTGGTATATCATTTATTAAAACAGGAATTGGTATGGTATATTTCACCCAGAACTTACAAGATTAACTAACTAACCTTAATTTGGACATGATCAATTTGACACTTTTTATGTATCATTTAAGGCAAACCAACACTATTCAGAGAACCACAGTTGTGAACAAAATGGTTGTTTAAATGTGAATAAGTTAATTTCCTTAATATTCATGCACAACACAGATACGTACTACTCAATGTAAAATTGTGTCCAACTGAAGGTCAGTTTACTTTGCTTGAAAATTCTTTAACTTTTGCCATTTTTAAGCAACTGTTGTCTGCCAAACTATTAATATGAATTGCAAACCCAAGTGTAGATAATATTTCCTCACAGCAGACCTACATGATATCTCAACCATTCTGTGGTTGCCCAAATATTCCTGTCATCTGACCCCAGATCAGATTTCCTGTACTTGCTGTTTCATGTTGCATTTTGGTATGAATAATGGTACTCCTGTCAGCATCTTCATACCCTACATAAATGGCTGTCATTTGTGCAAAGTGTCTTATCACAGGTAACGTGACCCTATTACAATTGCAATTATTCCTGTTTGAGGAATAAATTTTTGTTATAATTTGTTACTAATGTCACAGAAAACGTTAAAAGATAAGTAGAATAAGTAAACTACTTAAAACTAGTAACCAGTAGAATATGTTAAATAAAATTATGGCGTCCATTTGTTGGCAGTGTTTGGGTATAGTTGAACTGATTACACTATCCACTGCACTAAGGACACTCATCACTGTAGTGAGCACTTTTACTAATGTCTTGGTTCCGGCATTGTTAATCTGAGATTATGCATCATGTTAGAAGTCTTTCAAACACACATGGAAATTACCAAAGAATGCAATGAAAACTACTTGTACCATAGCCTTGCCTGCAGATTGTGCTCTGGAAGATATGTTTACTATATCTATCCCTGACCTAATTATCAGTTTAGGACAAGCAAATCACTCCATGTTCCATCCTGTGGTAAGCAGTGCATTTCTGAGGTCTTGGTATTCATTTTAAGAGTGTATTTTATATGAAAATTTGTTTTTTGTTTTTTTTTTAATTTTAAGAATTGCATTTTATGAACATAGTATAAAAGAGCATTTGGGATGGTTTGTTGTTTGTGATATGTCCATCCATTAGCACAAGTGTGTTGTCACTACTCCTACTAAACTACACACACATTCATCTTAGGATCTAGTTGGTTCTAAATAAACATGCTGCTGCTCAGACAACCAATATGGCCACCACAGTGAAATCTTGTTATTGTTACACCTCATGAATGGATGGCCATATCAACATATTCTTATGATGTCTTGTTGATCCTAAATGATAATCATTGCAATCTGACATCCAATATGGAAGCTGTCTTGAAGACGTTGTTATCACTTCTTCTACACATCAACATGAGGTCTTCATTGAAGACTTTTCATGGTGTATATTTGGTTTTAAATTAAATAGTGCTTTTCCAATGTCCAATATGGCTGACAGTGTGGCCATCCTGAAAATCTTGTTATAGCTACTTCTCCTGCATGCATGGTCATATCAACAGGGATTTTCACCAACACTTTTATGATGTCTAGATACACATAATGGATAATCTGATCTCCAGTTGGCCACTAAAATGGCTATCTTAAAAATCCTGGTAATTCTACTCCTCCTGAATGAATAGTCTTGTCTTGAAAATACTTTTATCTCTGCTCCTTTCCATATGGATAGCTGTATCAGGATGGGGTCATCACCAATAGATTTCTCATGATACCTGGTTGGTCCTAAATGAAAATGGTGCCTGTCCAATATGGTTACTAGCATGGCCTCTGTTATGTATATTTAATTTAATTGTTTGTCTGCTAGTTTTAATTTTTTTTATTTCATTACATGTTATTGTAATGTAACATTGTTTACTGGTCTTGACTTTGTCCAAACTTGACATCATTTCTGCTTGACCTGACAGACTTTTTAAAATTTTTTTTATTTCATTTATGTAAACAACTAATAATAGCTTCATTATTCTCTATGTGTATGAGCTTATTAACTGAATTATTATTCAGGTAAACAAAGAAGGCGTGAATATGTTGATCAGGGTCAGGGTTTTGGAGATTCCCAGGTGAATTTTATAGGGTATTATGTTTAAAATAAACAAGGCACATTAGATCATTCAAGAAAGTTATTTTCCATTAGGTAAATGGTTGTTTTTAGAAAATGCTAATTCACAGTGACCTTGAGGTCAAACAGAGAACTATGTTATCTTGTGACTGAGGATTTTACCAGTTGTACTTTAACATCTAGCACTTTAAGTTGTGTTATGTTGTGACCAGTTTGGACTGAATTTTATTTTCTTCAAATTATTGAATTCAAGTGATTATTTTCTCTGGAAATACAGGAGTGCTCTGACAAAATTCTTGGATAAAGACATTCATTGAAATTTATACTAAATTCAGACCTGGAATAATATTTCTGTGGTTCAACAAGAGACTGTTGACACATCAGAACTTCATAGGCTATAACAGATATGTCATCGCCTTCAATTTTAAATCTCTTCAGGACTTGAACTGAGTTTTATTCAGGACATTCTGTTACTAGGATTTGTGTCTTTAATTCTTGGATTGTTTTTGGATTTAATTTGCAAAACAGTAAGTTCTTCTTTCTTATTTTTCACTTTGTATTCTAGGGAAATAAATTATTTGTTAAATTTTTACAAAGCTTGTTGTCTTCACTCTTTTCTGTTACTTATTTTAAGAGCATTGACTCACAAGAGCCTCTTTAAAAATCATTTCACTTCTCCTGTGATTACTGTCCGGGGCTTTTCACCTATGCCTAATTGAAAATGGGTACAGTTAGTGATGGAAATCGGTAAGAATTTCATAATTGTTAATCAGTAACTATGAGCAGATTTTAAGTTTTGTTTGTGATACAGTTATATCTTTGCTCAAGAGTTCAAAATGTCAGTAAGTCCACAGGAGTATTTTCTTTTAATGACATGTATACTTTCACCTGATAAAAATATTACGGTACATTTATTTCAATTGTGTTATTTTTGTTCTACAACTTTGTTAAATGATAGCAACATTTTATGGCTGATCAGTCTTGTGTAGTTGAATTACAGTTGCCATTCCCCAAAACCCTTTAATTCATAGGTGATGGGTCTATAATTTAAATTTAAAGTATAGATGGAAAAAGTTTTCTTGTTTGTCATTATTTACAAATACTACAAAGCATTTTACATCTAAACTGAAACAAATCATCAAAATTGGTTTAAGTTTATTAACTCAACAATTTAACAGCTTAATAATGTAATCATGACTACATGTTCTTATTATGGAAGTTTGCATCAACAGATTATAGTATTGTTTTATATTTGTACGTTGTGAAAGGAATAAATAATTCAGATCAACTTTAGTGGATTGGAAGCCCTAGTTAGCACAGGAGTTTTACTAACATGCAACTTAAAAGACGTAGTCTCCCTTTCCACACAATTGATTATGGAGTTTTACAGTTGATTATCCTATTGGTTCGCTTAACCAACTGATGATCAATTATAATTGATAATCAGAACACCAGTTATACATCTAATATGGCTGCAATGATGGATGTGTTAAAAATTTTGTTCTCACTACTCCCCATGAATGGATGGTCATCTAACAGTGGGTTAATAATGTCTACTTTAAACGTAATGAAAATGGTGCTAAGCTGACATACAACATGTGTATGACTGCAGCAAATTTGAAAATCTTGTTTTGCCAAAGAATATCAGAGAAGGTATCATCACTCAACAGTTAAAAGGAAGAAATCCTGTCTTGAATTCTTGGAAATTCTTTTTGCACAGTAGAGTGTCAGTCCATTTGATGGACTGTTGTTGGTACCTAAACTTTAATGTTTAGCCATGATTATGCAGCTGTGCCATTAAATTGTGGTCTGTTCTAGGTATGAACGTTAAGGGTCAAAATGCCCCACCCACCCCAAGTTATAAAGTGGCAAATTTTCCAGATACATGATGACCTCAAATCAGTGTTTGAACATTTTGTACACAGTTTTAGCATATTCATTTTATTTTTTTGCACCGATTTTTTGAGCTTACAATGACTCATACAATTCAAACGTCCTAGAATAGACCCTGGATTATTACGAAGAAAATCTCATAATATTTGTTCTACCTAAATCAAGCAACTTTCACGTGAAAGGACTCCAAGTGGCTGAGTGATGTAATGCACTTCCCTTAACAGATCACTGTATTAGAGTCTTCCAAAGGAACAAAGACAGATCACTGTATTAGTCTTCCAAATGAACAAAGACAGATCACTGTATTAGTCATCCAAAGGAACAAAGACAGATCACTGTATTAGAGTCTTCCAAAGGAACAAAGACAGATCACTATTAGAGTCTTCCAAATGAACAAAGACAAATCACTGTATTAGAGTCTTCCAAAGGAATAAAGACAGATCACTGTAAGACAGATCACTGTATTAGTCCTCCAAAGGAACAAAGACAGATCACTGTATTAGAGTCTTCCAAAGGAACAAAGACAGATCACTATTAGAGTCTTCCAAATGAACAAAGACAGATCACTGTATTAGTCTTCCAAAGGAACAAAGACAGATCACTGTATTAGAGTCTTCCAAAGGAATAAAGACAGATCACTGTATTAGTCTTCCAAATGAACAAAGACAGATCACTGTATTAGTCTTCCAAAGGAACAAAGACAGATCACTGTATTAGAGTCTTCCAAAGGAACAAAGACAGATCACTATTATAGTCTTCCAAATGAACAAAGACAGATCACTATTAGAGTCTTCCAAAGGAACAAAGACAGATCACTATATTAGTCTTCCAATGGAACAAAGACAGATCACTGTATTAGAGTCTTACAAAGGAACAAAGATTAAAGCAGATTAGACAGATTAAGATAGATTAAAATGATTTGCCATTTTTACCATAAAATAGAGAGAATTAATATAATATTACATTTGTCATATTAGGTCCCTTGAAGGATTCACAAATCCATCTCATGGTATCTATCTGCATAACATCCATGTTCATTTTCCTTTTGGAGATATGTGTGAAAAGAATTGGTCATTAACAACTGTTTTCAAGCTGAGTGGGTCATTTGGAGGCATAAGGACAGTGTCAGATGAGTAAGGTGACCATTAGCATGTTATGTTGTAGCTTGTGAAAAAACAGTTTAATGATTCTGGCCCTAGTGCATCTTTGCTAGCCAAGGTTCCGATAACCCTATCTGCACCTTGGTGGATCAAACAGCCATATGGGTGTTTTGTCCTAGTGACATCTGTTGGATTTCATGTGTTGCCTCCCTCAGTATGTAATGCCAGCTAACCAGTAGCGTGGTGCATTGTACATTGGCCAAAAATGGTGGTTGTAATTGACCTGAAAATGATATTTCTTAAGTTTGACATTGAAAGTATGACTGTGTTCCAGAGTGAAGCCATTAAAGATGTATTTGCGTGAAAGGTATTTGTGCAAACATGGAGCAACATAGGAAAGTTACTTATTTATCAGTCCATTCAAATTGTGTGCTCCTCTTGTCTTGATCACATAGGAACAGTGTTCAAACTTAATTTTGATTGGAAGCAGTGGCTTGCTGTCGCATCCAATGAAATTCACAGACCCGAAGCACAGAAATATCTGCTCAATATGCTAAGGTATAGATAGGGTTATCAGAACCTTGGCTAGAGAAGATGGCCCCAGTGTGATAAAAATCGAGATCTTCAGCATAATGAAATTTGACACACACTGATATAGGGTAGCCTGAAGGTCATCATCACCAGATCATGGTCACTTCCAATGTCCGCTCCGGGAAAACTTCGAGTCTTGGCGATGTTTACACTTGACTATATGCGCCTCTTCACCAAGATGTAGTCGATCTGACTGATGGTCTCCGCTTGGACTGTGCCATGTCCATCTTCTGGATACTTTGTGTTGGCCGAAGGTGTTTGCCAGCATAAGGTCATTGTAACTAGTGAATTCCAGGATCCTCAGGCCTCTCTCATTGGTTTGTGCATTGCAGCAGCGCCCAAATGTTCCCTTCCAGTTCATGCAAGCATCCTTGCCTATCTTGGCATTCCAGTCGCCTTGCACAACCAAAATGTCTTTCTTTGGTGTTTTGTCCACAACTGGTCATAGAAGTCTTCCACATCTGCGTCATCATAGTCTGATTTTGGGGCGTATGCCTGTACGCTGGTGATGTTGAATGGGGTTGCCCTGAGGCAGATGGTGATGAGCCGGCTGGAGACTGGCTGACATCCCATGACAGTACTCACGCTGTCCTTGTGGACAAGGAGCCCAACTCCCTGCTCATGTTTGAACCTAAAGAAGGTCAAGAAAGAGAGCCACACAAGAATAAAGTTTGATCTCGAGAAACTGAAGGATCCCGAAGTAGCAGAAGCCTTCCAGGCAATGATTGGTGGGAAATTTGCACCGCTCACCATCCTTGACGCTGACGATACAGACATGGACACGTTGATCACCACCTTTAATACAGCAATGACCAAATCAGCCAGCGAGATCCTTGGTAGACATCACCCAGTCAAGAAGCCCTGGGTCACAGCTGAGGTCCTGAACCTGTGTGACAAGAGGAGGGAGCTGAAGAAGAAAAAGAACAATACAGGAGGGGCAGAGCAATACAATGCAATCAACCGGGAAGTCAGGAAAAGCATGACAAAAGCAAAAGAGAACTGGATAGAAGAACAGTCCAAAGACTTTGAGGGAAACTTGAAAAGGAACAACAGCAAGAAAGCGTACCAGCAGGTCCAAAATCTAACAAGCATAAAACAACGGTGAGTTACCTCCTTAGAGGACAAAGCCGGAAACTGCCTCACAAAAGAGAAAGACGTTCTGAAAAGATGGACAGAGTACTGCACAGAACTTTACAACCACTGAGCCACAATAGCTCCCGAGGTACTGAACGTCCCTCCAGCAATTAATGACAACCACCCTATCCTACGTGAAGAAGTAGAAGCAGCAGTGAGATCGCTGAAAAAGAGGAAGTCAGCAGGAGTGGACAACATCCCAGCAGAACTAGTCCAAGCAGGGGGAGAAGCAATAATTAGTGCCCTCACAAACATCTGCAACAAGATCTGGCAAACAGGAGTATGGCCATCACCGTGGACCCAATCACTGAAAATCACCCTCCCCAAGAAAGGCAACTTGCAACAGTGTCAAAACTACCGTACAATCAGTCTTATAAGCCATCCAAGCAAAGTGATGTTGAGGATACTGCTGAACAGATTAAAGCCACAGGCTGAAAAGATCATTGCTGAAGAGCTGACAGGTTTCAGAGCAGGGCGCAGCACAACAGAGCATATCCTCAACCTCAGGATATTGTGTGAGAAGTACCTCCAACACCAGCAAGATCTGTACCATGTCTTCATGATTTTAAGAAGGCATTTGACAGGGTATGGCATGCAGCCTTGTGGGCGACCATGAGACTGTACAACATCAATGCCAACCTCATCACAGTAATAGAGCACCTCTATGACAAGGCCACTAGTGCAGTATACTTCAACGGCAGCATAGGGGACTGATTCAGAACGACAATCAGAGTCAGACAAGGCTGTCTGCTCTCTCCCACACTATTCAGCATCTTTCTGGAGAGAATCAATGCTTGAAAAGCATGAAGGGACAGTCAGCATCGGAGGCAGAACAGTCACCAACTTACGTTTTGCCAACGACATTGATGGACTAGCAGGAAATGAGCAAGAACTAGCTAGCATAGTAGAGAGCCTCGACAAAATATCTGCAGCCTGCGTCATGGAAATAGTGCAGAGAAGACAATATTGATGACCAACAATGACAAGGGCATCAGCACTGACATCAGGATCCATGGTACGAAGCTAGAAACAGTACTCAGCTTCAAGTATTTGGGGGCAATTGTAACAGATGAAGGATCGAAGCCTGAAGTACTCTCCAGGATTGCACAGACATCAGCAGCACTGACAAAACTGAAGCCCATCTGGAATGACAAGAACATTGCACTCAGTTCAAAGGTCAGACTGGTGCACTCACTGGTGATCTCCATATTTCTCTATGCCTGTGAATCATGGACCATAACAGCTGACTTAGAGAAAAGGATACAGGCCACAGAGACGAGATGCTTCCGAAAGATCCTCGGCGTCTCATACAAAGACTGTGTCACCAATGAAGAAATATGGCAAAGGATCAGACAAACCATTGGGCCTCACGAAGACCTCCTGACCACAGTGAAAAAACGTAAACTGCAGTGGTATGGGCATGTCTCACGATCATCTGGACTTACCAAGACAATCCTGCATTAGGCACTGTACAAGGAAGAAGAAAGAGAGGCAGACAGAGAAAGAGGTGAGAAGACAACATTAGAGAGTGGACAGGCTTGACACTGAGCGACTGACTGAGAAAGATGGAAAATTGAGAGGAATGGAGGAAGCTGGTTGTTCGGTCTTGTGCATTGCCCCAGCGGTCTACCAGACTATGGGACTGATGATGATGATGATATAGGGTCATGACTTTTTGATTAACAATTTGAATTCCAACTTCCATATTTATGAAAATGCTCTTAAGAACACATCATTCTAAGGGAGACTTTTGTGTTATCACTAGAAATAAGTTGACCAGAACATCAAGAGATCTGCAGAACACCTAACCTTTTTCTTGTCTATGATATATATATATATATATATATATATATATATATATATATATATTTATGTTGTTTACTCAACTTTGTCCATGACTAGGTTGTAAGCAACAGGTTTACATAGCAAGAGTTAAAAATTCAGTCTCATTTGATTTGATTTTGACTAGATTTTTCCAATGGAAATCTTCACATTCAGTTACATTGTAGGTCAAATGAAAATGTGTATAATGGGGACTTGATGAACAAATAATTTGTTCATATTTTAGATTAGTCTGTCAGATATAATTTGAGAAGAATTATACATGCTACTTTGGATTTATGTGAACTCATTCAAAGACATTCTGGATTGCATCATTGTCTTAGATCAGGACATTCAAGACTACTGGAATACATTCAGAACATTGTATATTTTTGGACTTGTGATAATAAATTTAGGATTATTTGGCAGCTGCGTGCATTTCATATCTCAGTTAAGTGAAAATAATGATAGATAAAGACTCAGACAGTGTCATATTTGTTACAGGACTGTTGAGATTTGCTAACTTAAGAATGAAGTCAGAATTGCTATGAATCATTCATAAGTGTCTGCTAGTCAGACCAATTACTTTTCAGTATTTATAGAGCTCACCATAGTGGTAACTCACTTTGTGGTGACTTTGACAGCTGTCTGCACATCCACAGCCCAAATAAGGTTGGTGTTAATGTTTATTTACACTAAACTTAGTATGAAAATATATCCTCCAGGAAAGGGCGTCTCATGTTCTTTTTATGCAACATGGCAGGATATACCTGACATTATGTACATTTGGAGGGAAAGATAGAAATTTATGGCATCGCTATCACTGAGAACTGTGAAATTTGTATGAAATGTGTGATGCAAAGTAGACTCATTTGTCATTGTTTTTTCTTTTTATCATCTCTTCACACATATTACTTTTTAATTTTGCATTAAAAATTGCAGAGCCTATTACTGTTGTAGTGGTCCAGGTTTTTCCTTTTTCAAAAAATTGACATAAATAACTGTTTATTTTCTGTATTGATCCAGATGTTTACTTTTTGTACAAATAATACTTTTTGTAAAAATCGCAGATGAGTAACTCTGCTTATTTTCTCTACTGGACACCACTTTTACATATTTTTGTTTAAATTACACATGAGTAACGCAGTTTAGTTTCTCTGCTTGACCTGCAGGCTTTTACCTTTACAAATATTTGCATGACAATCTTAGTTATATTGCCCAGCCTTTGTACTTTTCTAAAAGTTGCACACTAGTAACTTTTTTCTTTACATTTGCCCAGCCTTTGTACTTTTCTAAAAGTTGCACTCTAGTAACTTTTTTCTTTACATTTGCCCAGCCTTTGTACTTTTCTAAAAGTTGCACACTAGTAACTTTTTTCTGTACATTTATTCAGCCTTTGTACTTTTCTAAAAGTTGCATACTAGTAACTTTTTTCTTTACATTTGCCCAGCCTTTGTACTTTTCTAAAAGTTGCACACTAGTAACTTTTTTCTTTACATTTGCTCAGACTTTATACTTTTCTAAAAGTTGCACACTAGTAACTTCTTTTTTATTTCTATTTGCCCTGACTTTTGTTTCTTTTAAATTGCAATGGGAGCCTAATATTTTTTCAGCTTACCCAGACTTTTGCTTTCTTTAAAAAGTTGCACAAGACTGTTATTTTTTCAGCGTGACCATATTTTGTTTTATTTTCCCACCAGGAATATGGCTTTTCTGTGTCATTGCACCATATTGTTTTATGAGTCCTGTTTTGCTTAGGTAAAACTGAATGAAGATTTCAGGTTATTTTATTTGATGAGGATTAAAATGAAGGAAGTTCATATCGGACATGGCAGATCAATCGGATCAGATCATCAAAGACTTACAATTAGTCTTATTCAGTTTAAAGGAAAGTTCTTCCCTTAACTTGAATAAGCACCTTGGCAATAGATGGGGTAAGTAATTCTAGTCTATCATGTCCCTGAAACATTACCTGACGAGGTCTTAATACAAGCCTTAACTATTTGTGTGTGTACACAAAAATAAAGGGACTCCTGTATGATGTACAGTATCGCTTCACTAAATCCCATATTCCCTTACCAGTCTAGATAACCCCGATATCTGATTCCTATTTTCTTTTCTGTAAATATTTACTTCAGGGTGGATGTGTCCAGCACAAAGGGTTTTCTGACAGATTTTTGTCAATTTGCTGTGTGCTTTCGAGCAAATGTTCCATCCTTAATTGGTATTTGTTTACTACAAGTATGATGTGGCTGCTTGACAAATACTTTTTCAGTTGATATTTACAATTCATGGATGACAGCTAAGATTTTAGAGTCTAAATAAATATTTATGACACACTCTAAATTTTACACTGCTATTATCTTTATCTTTTTAATAGCCTTCTCACATAAAGTAAATAAATTCTTTGAAAGGAAATGAAACTTCAGAAAAAGGCTCTTTGTTGTGTTTATGCTGTTTCCAGGTGCAGCAGGATTATTATTTACTTTTGGATAAATATTTAAGTACATGTCTTGTAGAATTTGATCTTTTGTCCAGCTAGTGATTCATTTTAAATATTTTTAAATTTAATATGCAATTTAACCTCCCTTTGATGACCTCTGAATTTAGACACCCTTCAATTTTCAGTCCTGACGCCTTATGTATTTATATGTAATGTCAAGTCCTAATTCAGAATTACATCCACGGACTCAGTCACAGCGAGTACTTCTGGGTATGAAAATTCGTTATGCAAACTGTGTGCATGATTGAATCAACTTGCAACCTGCCTTCTGTATGTAGCAGTCCATTTGTTATTATCATTTTCTATGTAGTGACATCAAAGACAAGCCAGTTAATTGGTATAGCTCTAGATGAATTCAGGGATGAGTGCTTAAAATCAAATGCATGTTGGGAAGGTCTTCAAGGGGTGTCAAAATAGTTACATTGATAAGCCAACAAGTCACCCAACATTCTTCCATTGTACTATATATGATTGTCTTTCAGTACAGCACATCAAACAGTCTTCAACTGTACTGTATATGATTGTCTTATTGTACAGTGCACATAGTCTTCCATGGTACTATATATAATTGTCTTACTGTACAGGGTACCATCAGTCTTCCATTGTACAGTATATGATTATCATACAGTACAGCACAACAGTCTTCCATTTTACTGTATATGATTATCGTACAATAAAGCACACCAGATGGTCTTTCATTGTACTTTATATGATTATCTTACTTAGTATACCAAACAGTCTTCCATTGTACTGTATATGACTGTCATACACTACAGCACATCAAACAGTTTTCCATTGTACTGGACTGCTCTGGTGGCCTAGTGGTTAGAGCATCTGCCTCCGATGCGGAAAGTCGTGGGTTCTAACCCCAGCCGAGCCATACCAAAGACTTTAAAAAAATTGTACCGACAGCTGCCTCGCTTGGCGCTCAACATTATGAAATTAGTGTTAGGACTGGTCAGCCTTGTGTCAGGATAATATGACTGGGTGGGACATGATGCTACATGTCTGCGGCATGATGCCCCAGTGCTAGACATCACTATAAACTGTCACACTGCAGACATCGTAGCGATATGACTGAAAAATTGTTAAAGCTACGTTAAAAATCTAAATCACACACACACATGCACACATCCATTGTACTGTATATGATTGTCTTATAGTACAGTGCACCAAGCAGTTTTCCATTGTACTGTGTATGATTGTCTTACTGTACAGGGCATATATATGATTGTCTAACTATACAGTGCACCATACAGTCTTCCTTTGTACTATATACAGTTATCTTACTGTACATTGCACCACAGAGTCTTCCATTTTACTATATATGATTGTCTTACTATGCAGAACTCCACACAAGCTTGGGTTCAAATAATCATTACAATTATTTTAGACAAATTGTTTACAATTCAATGCTATTTTATGCAAGGAAAGATAAGACCAATCAGCTGTCACCATTGTTAGTCTTCAATTGAACCAGTCAGCTGTCACCATTGTTAGTCTTCAATTGAACCAGTCAGCTATCACCATTGTTAGTCTTCAGTTGAACCAGTCAAACATTACTGTCATAAATGGAAGCTGAATCCCTGACAGTTTTAATTGGCCCTAACTAGTCCATTTTTTCATCTGGGTCAGATCTAGCACTGAAGATTTGGGGGGGGAAATTCCCACCTTGATGTGAGAAAAGTGGGTATGTTTTGGAATATCAGTAATAACATGAATTATGTCTGGGTTTTAAAATATGCAGCAGAAAGAAGTGAAACCAACAAGTTAAATGAAAAAGTTATTTATTTCTTTATAATTCCTTTAATTTTGTATCAAACCAGATACAGTCTTACCAATCAAACCCAAAACACTATTATTCAAAATTTCCTTTTCACTAAATACTGAATTAAAATATTCTTTGTTCCTTAAATCCTATATAATTCAAAATGTCCTATGACAAGTCCAAAAGTATGGAATGTTTCAAATGAATTCCAATAGTGAGATATGGGAAGGACAGCATGAACTTGATCACATGGTTGAAAACTCCTTTCCTGTGTATTTTTGTTATACATTAATTTCATTTTGACTGAGTAGATTGAAGATTATTCCTTTCTTCTTCACAAGCCTTTGACAACTTTTATTTGAAACCAAGACATAATCAAGAAAATTAATCTTTGAATCTTCATTTAAAAGAAGTTTCTCTTTTAATAATGTAAATGGTCCAAAAACCAGTGCAAAAGATCTGAAAAACAATGATTTTTTAAATCTTTTCCTAACAGCTAACAACAGCAAATGAATACCCTCATCCCAGTCCTTTCCTGCATCAAAGAAGAATAATTCCTTTTGTTTTTCTTTGAAAAGCAGATCTCGACCATTATAGATTTCTCAAGGGTATGAAATTAAAATCGATACCAATAACAGTGAAACTAACAAAAGTTAAAATTTTTAAGACAATTTATAATATCTTGGACATGTTTTTAAGAAATTCAGATCCTGGACAAGCCCCCAATTTCTGTCAAAACAAGGTCTTAAAATATGTAGTAGAGAAAAGTGAAAGCAACAATTTAAGTAAAATCAACAAGATATTTCTTTGCAGTTCAAAGTGAAAATTCAAGAGACACTTAATAGTATTGTGAATTAAAGCCAAATAATCATATAAGTCCAATCACAAATCCAGTTATTAAAAAAGTTCCAAATTAATTCCAATAATTCTGAATGTTCTGATGAACCACAATAATGCAATCCAGAATGTCTTCAATGAATTCACAATAATCCAAAATGGTGTGTTAGTCCGATTGTCAGTGAGCACTTTAGGAATTCCAGTGAATAATCCAGAATGTCTTCAATGAATTCACAATAATCCAAAATGGTGTGTTAGTCCGATTGTCAGTGAGCACTTTAGGAATTCCAGTGAATAATCCAGAATGTCTTCAATGAATTCACAATGATCCAAAATGGTGTGTTAGTCCGATTGTCAGTGAGCACTTTAGGAATTCCAGTGAATAATCCAGAATGTCTTCAATGAATTCACAATAATCCAAAATGGTGTGTTAGTCCGATTGTCAGTGAGCACTTTAGGAATTCCAGTGAATAATCCAGAATGTCTTCAATGAATTCACAATAATCCAAAATGGTGTGTTAGTCCGATTGTCAGTGAGCACTTTAGGAATTCCAGTGAATAATCCAGAATGTCTTCAATGAATTCACAATGATCCAAAATGGTGTGTTAGTCCGATTGTCAGTGAGCACTTTAGGAATTCCAGTGAATAATCCAGAATGTCTTCAATGAATTCACAATAATCCAAAATGGTGTGTTAGTCCGATTGTCAGTGAGCACTTTAGGAATTCCAGTGAATAATTTAAATAAATAATTCCTCTCGAATTATGAAAGACAAACTGATCTAAAACTGGAGTGAATTGTTTATGTATCAAATCCATATTTATACACACATTCATTTGACCTGTAATGTAATAGCATGTTAAGATTTCCATTGGAAAAACTTAGTCTAACTGTAAACAAGATTGATATTGAACTGTGATCCTGCTTACATCTTACAATCGTGGACAAAAGTTAGCAATGTAAACATGTTGTGTACAACAACCATAAAGAAATGTTAAGCATATGTTATAAATTAAAAATACATAATAAATATATATCAGTTATCATGTGTTATACTCTACTTTCTGAATACTTTGATATGCATAGATAAGTTTTACTTTAACTGTAAATATTACTGGCACATTGTCAGTGAGATGAGGAATTATGGTTTAAATATCAGTGCTGTGGAATGGCAGTTCGAATATCAGTGCAGTGTCATGTATATACTGTAATTCTTCCATGATACCAACTTAATGGTGGGTAAATCCCAATGGTTTAAGAATATGAGCCAGGTTTTATTTCAGAAAACCGTTTTATGTTATAGCCCCCACCACATAGCAAATAAAACCTTTTTACGTTATAGCCCCCACCACATAGCAAATAAAAAAGCTTTTTATGTTATAGCCCCAACCACATAGCAAATTAAACCTTTTTATGTTGTAGCCCCCACCACATAGCAAATGTTCAAGTTTTATGTTATAGCCACCACCACATAGCAAATAAAACCTTTTTATGTTATAGCCCTCACCACATAGCAGATAAAACCTTTTTATGTTATAGCCCCCACCACATAGCAAATAAAACCTTTTCATGTTATAGCCCCCCACCACATTGCAGATAAAACCGTTTTATGTTATAGCCTCCACCACATAGCAAATAAAACCTTTTCATGTTATAGCCCCCACCACATTGCAGATAAAACCGTTTTATGTTATAGCCCCCACCACATAGCAGATAACACTGTTTTATGTTATAGCCACCACCACATAGCAAAAGTTCAAGTTTTCATGATCAGTGATTATTTTAGGTCCAGAGGTTGTAGGATGGTTTGTTGTATGCCATCATTCATCAGTCATCACTCATTCATCAGTCATCAGTCATCACTTCATCCATTAGCACAAGATTATTAAACTACTTGGAAGATTGCCATGAAATGTAACACAAACAAACATTATTCCTCCCAAGGTCTAGTTGTTTCTAAATGGCTAAATGAACATGGGGCCCTCATGACATACAGATGTACAGACACTCCTGAACATCTTGTTATTGCAAACTCCTGCTGCATGCATGATCATGTTGGAATCTGGGTTGTCACTATAAGACTTTTTGTGATGTCTGTCTGGTCCTAAATTAAATTGGTGCTGGTCTGATATGCAGTATGGCTGCCACAGCAGCCATCTTGAAAATCATTGCTGCTCATCAGTGGAAGGTCATACTGGGGTTTTTGCCATAAGACTTCTTAAGATGTCTAGTAGGTTTTCTATGAACAAAGTTCTGATTTGACCACCAATATTGCCAGCATCATGGTCAGCTTAAAAATCTTTTTATTCCTTTTAGACATATGGTCATATTGACATGTAATTACTGAAAGACCTTGTATTTGTTCCAAAAGAAAAATAGTGCGGATTTAACATTCAATGTAGCTGCCATAGTACCCATCTTTGAAATTGTTGTCACTACTCCTTTCTAAACAGAAAGTCATATCGACATGGTGTTTTCACCAGAAGATTTCATAAGATTTCAGTTGATATCTGGTCCATCTTTGAAGAAAATGAAGTGATCTGACTTCCAATATGGCCACCATGTTGGTCATGTTGAAAATCTTATTGCTTTTCATCCTAGATGGATGGTCAAATTAACATTGAGTTATCACCAAAAGACCACTTATGATTTGCTGTGATCCCAGAAGAAATTGGTACTAATGTGGCATTCAACATAGCTGATATGGTGATCATCATGAAAAATCTTGTAATCACTGCTCCTGAATAGATGGTCATATTGACATGGGGCTTTTCACCCAAGACCTTCTGTTAATGTCTGGTTGATCCTTAATGAAAATGTTGCATATTGGTGGTATGGCTACTAATTTGAAAATCTTGTTATAGCTCAAGAGTGTCTGACATTTTTTTAAGTTTTATGCAGTTTAATTGTGGTCTTGGATTCCTGGAATTTTTTTCAACTACTAGATTGTCAGACCATTTGAGGGACTAGTGTTAAATACAGGATGAAACTGAAGCAGAGACATGTGGGAGTGGGGGTGTAATCATTTGTGTAACATTTTCTTGTGTAATCAAAACAAGGACTAAATCAATTCAATATTTGATTCATATTTCAGTCATATCCCATTATAAAACTTGGGGGGGTGGTGAATATTGTACAAGATATTTTGTCCCCAAAAATGTGCAAAAGTGTCTATTGCATTGTAACAATGCTTGTGTTTTGAACAGTAGTGACGACAGACATATCTTTGGGCAATCATGTGTTGACAGGTTATTGGGATGGAACTTTGGGTCAGGTTGGGTATACCTGTCTGATGATAAACCAGGCAGCTCACCTGTGCACAAGTCTTCTTATTCTCACTACATCTTACTACCATATATTATTTTGAAAGTACAGTTTGCTTGACCAAACAACAAATTAGTCTGGCAAAGGCATAGTACAGTTTGCTTGACCAGACAACAAATTAGTCTGGCAAAGGCATAGTACAGTTTGCTTGACCAGACAACAAATTAGTCTGGCAAAGGCATAGTACAGTTTGCTTGACCAAACAACAAATTGGCCTGAGCAGCATTTATTCCAGGGTCCAGTGGCCCTTACCAGGTCAAAATGTGCAGATACTGTATCTTTCAAACACTTATTGTTGTCACTGGCACTTGAGTCTTGGATTTATTAATTTCCACAATGCATATTCAAGTTTCCAGCATTATATGCTTTGAATTAGTCATTTTAGAGTACATCATGGTTTTGTACAGCATCTACCCTTTAAGACATGGTTATTTTAGAGTACAATGACATTGTATTAATATTACTAAAGAGTGAATTATTATTCAGATAATGCCAGAAAGGGAATATTGCTGACATTTACAAATCCATGACCTCATTGCTTTGGAATATTTCTAGAGTGTGCAGTCTTACTTCCATAGCATGATCAGCAGGCAACCAGGTAACATTGTCAAAAAGAAGCGGTTGGAATTTTTTACATCTCTCAAAGCACTTTTTTCTCTCATTGTAAAAACAATCATATAAAATAACATTAAATACATATTATGTTTAAAAAAAAAAAACAACCTGCCTACCCTAATTTTAAAACCAGTGCAGTAGGCAACATCCTGATTTTTTTCTTGTCCTATCAATGAATAAATATGTTATATTACCAGTTAAGGGGATTATCATTGAATCAGAGATGGAACTTTTCTGGTTTTAGTAGGAAATACATTTTTTTAAATGCAGAATGATTTTCCTTTTTTAATTAAAATTTCTAATGGAATTTTTCTGTCTTTTTAAATTTTAATATATTTTGCTGGTTATAATTTGAGTCATAAAAGTAATAAAACACCAAGACACCATATACAGGAAGTTGCCCATGCAAGTGGGAATTTTTAATGGTTTTATTATATCTTTGTGCATGTTGTTGCCATTTCAACTAATGCCTTGCACAGTTAAGGTCAAAATAATTTCATGGCTTCTACAGAATTTAAATTCTTTGAAAGAGGAAAATGCAGCAATATCATTAAATTTGACCTGTAAGTAAAATCATTTCAAATGGAGCTGGATAGAACAAGAAGATAACAATAAGAATTTTTTTTCCCAGAATATATTTGGAAAAATTTGTAATGGAATGTTTCTGTCTTTTTAAATTTTAATATTTTTTGCTGGATATAATTCGAGTCAGAAAAATAATAAAACACCAAGACACCATATACAGGCAGTTGCCCATGCAAGTGGGAATTTTTCATGGTTTTGTTATATCTCTGTGCATGTTGTTGCCATTTCAACTAATGTCTTGCACAGTTCAGGTCAAAATAATTTCATGACTTCTTTAGAATTTAAATTCTTTGAAAGAGGAAAATGCATCAGTATCATTAAATTTGACCTGTACGTAAAAATCATTTCAGGTGGAGCTGGATAGAACAAGAAGATAACAATAAGGATTTTTTTTTCTAGAATATGTTTGGAAATGGGAGGATGCATGGAAATTTTTTCAGTTTTTAGTTTTACTTTTGAGGTTGCCTCCATGCCCTGTTAAATAAATACAGTATGTTACCAGTTAAATGGTGTATTATTAAATAAATATGGTATATTACCAGTTAAGGGGTTTATTATTGAAAACATTTGGTGTCTTACCATTAAGAGGTTGGTCATTTAATAAATACAATGTTACCATTTAAGGGGTTGGTCATTGAATAAATATGATATGTTACCGTTTATGGGGTTGTTCATTGAATAAATATGGTACGTTAACATTTAAGGGGTTTATCATTGAATAAATCTATGGTACTATTGAAGTATGAAATAATTGGAGTACCCTAAATTCTGCTCAGGAAAACTTGACCTTTATACCTGGGGTGCAGGGGAATAATTTGTTGTGTTCAAGGATAGTGGTCACTGTTCTAGGACACTTAATGATGTGTTTTATTTTGGATTTTAGGTCTTGTAATCATCAGTGGTCGAGTAATATCTGTAAACAACTGATAATATTGAAAGCGGAAATACTGCCTTGAGAAACCACTGCTAGCAGAGACGACCTCTTTTATTTATTGATTATACATGTATAATGTTATTACCTCCTATGAGAGACCATTATTTTTTGGCAGAAGGAGTGGTCTTTCAAGACGGGTTCTACTATAATGATCTAGTCATACTCAACACATATATGAACTGTAAGAGCTCAGAGGTTGCTTGCTGTTCACAGATATTTTTGCAGATTTGAAATAAACCAGTATTTACATTTTGGATTAAGACATTCTTGCATTGTTGCTATTCCTCCTAGGCACATGGTCATATTAACATTTGATTTTATCACAGGATCTTCTTGCTATGTCTTGTTGGACCTATATAAAAGTGGTGTTGATCTGAAATCCAACATGAACACCATGGCTGCTATTGATGACTTGTTATCGGTATTCCTCCTCCTCAGGAAGTTATATCAACATGGTCTTTAAATTAGAAAGTCATGTCAACATGGTCTTTACACTAGAAAGTCATGTCAACATGGTCTTTACACTAGAAAGTCATGTCAACATGGTCTTTACACTATAAAGTCATATCAACATGGTCTTTATACCAAAAAGTCGTATCAACATGGTCTTTACACTATAAAGTCATGTCAACATTGGATTTGCACTAGAAAGTCATATCAACATGGTGTTTACACTAGAAAGTCATGTCAACATTGGATTTACACTAGAAAGTCATATCAACATGGAGTTTACACTAGAAAGTCATGCCAGCATGGGGTTTACACTTGAAAGACAGATCAAAATGGGGTTTACACTAGAAGGATGTGTCAACATTGGATTTACACTAGAAAGTCATATCAGCATGGGGTTTACACAAGAATGTTGTGTCAGCTTGGGTTTTACACTAGAAAGTTGTATCAACATGGGATTTACACTAAAAAGTTGTCTTAACATTGTTTCCACTAGAAAGTCATATCAACATGGAATTTACACAAGAATGTCACGTCAGCTTGGGTTTAAAACTAGAAAGTCATATCAGCATGGTGTTTACACTAGAAAGTTGTATCAGCATGGTGTTTCCACTAGAAAGTTGTATCAACATGGAATTTACACTAGAATGTCACGTCAGCTTGGGTTTTAAACTGGAAAGTCGTATCAGTATGGTGTTTACACTAGAAAATCATGTCAGCATGGTGTTTACACTAGAAAGTCATGTCAACATTGGATTTGCACTAGAAAGTCATATCAACATGAGTTACACTAGAAAGTCATATCAACATGGGGTTTACACTAGAATGTCGTGTCAGCTTGGGTTTACACTAGAAAGTTGTATCAACATGGGGTTTACACTAGAATGTCATATCAGCATGGGTTTTACACTAGAAAGTTGTATCAACATGGGGTTTACACTAAAAAGTTGTATTAACATTATGTTTCCACTAGAAAGTCATATCAACGTGGGATTTACACAAGAATGTCACGTCAGCTTGGGTTTAAAACTAGAAAGTCATATCAGCATGGTGTTTACACTAGAAAGTTGTATCAGCATGGTGTTTCCACTAGAAAGTCATATCAACATGGAATTTACACTAGAATGTCACGTCAGCTTGGGTTTTAAACTGGAAAGTCGTATCAGTATGGTGTTTACACTAGAAAATCATGTCAGCATGGTGTTTACACTAGAAAGTCATGTCAACATTGGATTTGCACTAGAAAGTCATATCAACATGAGTTACACTAGAAAGTCATATCAACATGGGGTTTACACTAGAATGTCGTGTCAGCTTGGGTTTACACTAGAAAGTCGTATGAACATGGGGTTTACACTAGAATGTCATATCAGCATGGGTTTTACACTAGAAAGTTGTATCAACATGGGGTTTACACTAAAAAGTTGTATTAACATTATGTTTCCACAAGAAAGTCATATCAACAGGGGATTTACACTAGAATGTCATGTCAGCTTGGGTTTTAAATTAGAAAGTCATATCAGCATGATGTTTACACTAGAAAGTCATATCAGCATGGGCCTTACACTAAAAAGTTGTATCATCATTATGTTTACACTAGATTTTTACACTATCAGCATGAAGTTGTCACCATCCTATGATATCTACTGGGTCTTAAGCAAAATGGTGCTCATTTGAATGTCAATATTACCAACACAGCTGCCAAGCTATTCCTTCTGAAGAGAAAGATGTCAACATGGGTTTCACCAGAGGCTTCTGATGACATCTTGTGGGTCCCAAATGAACGTGGTGTTGATCTGATCTCCAGTATGTTCACCAAAGTGGCCATCTTGAAAATCTTGATGCTTCTTCTAGATTGGTGCCAATGTCAGCATGTGGTTCTCACCCAAAGACTTGTAGCATCTTGTTGGACTTAAATAAAAATCATGAATGTCATGACATCCAGTATGGTCAATGATTCCATTTATGACTTTTATATTTAAACCAAATTAGATTTACAATTTGATATTGACAAGACCTTAGCTGAGGTGGATTGCCCTTTTTCGGCAGCATCATTTAGCAGAGTTATAGCCCCTGATTGTCAGAGCCACCCAGAATCTTTAATTTCTAAGTAATATCTATTATTATTATTATTGTTGTTACTTTTATGCAGTTAAGGTATGCAGCTTAATAATGATGAGACCTTGGCTGACTTCGCTGTCTGTATTCTTCATCATCATTCAGCAGAGTTATAGCCCCTGATTATCAGACCAACCAGTTTTATTTCCACTCTCATTTAATTAATTATTAATGGTTTTCTTCTCAGTTTGGTATTCAGCATGATTATCATTAAACCGCCACTTAGTTTAATTGTAAATATTCTGCATCATTTAACAGAGTTATTGCCCCTGACTGCCTACTTTCATTTCACCAGAATAACTATTTTTGTGTTTCAACCAAATAATTTTGGCAAATTGATGCCAAAGAGACCACTGGGATGTTAGGGACATAAGTTTCTGGAATTTTCTTGTTGTTGTACTATCATTAATTTAGATATTGGGTTGTTATGATTTTTTATTGGCCATATAGCCAATATTATGCTGACGTGCTTTGGAACCCAACAACTGCCACTAAATATCTGGATCCTAGAATTTTCAATATACCATATTGCTGTAATTTTCCATGGTACAGTGTACATACAATTTCCATATACCATATTGCTGTAATTTTCCATGGTACAGTGTACATACAATTTCCATATATCATATATACTTTTTATGCCAGACACCTACCCAATTCAAGTTGAAATGTAAACAAAGAATTGTTTTATCTGGAACAGGTGAAGAAATGGCATGTCATCTGACACCGATTTGATTACTGTGCCCTAATTAGAGTAGAGTTGCTCTAGCCCTTCTAGCTTTGTTTTTTTTTATTTCTACTGGTAGAGAAATCAAAAAAAATTATTTCTCAGAGGGATCACTGAATTTTGGCCACTCCAGTGCCATATCTGAAGAATTTCTGATTGTGAATCAGAATACAGCAAGGACCAAAAATAACTAACATTCAGTATTCTACTTCATCCGTCAAACTTTCTTTCCATTGTTAAGTCTGTACAATTTACCATTACCATGTTTTTTTTATTAACAGATGCAGATCCTAAAAGGATAACCCAGTTGGAAACACTTGTCAATCACTTTATACATAATTTTCATTTGCTTTTGTCACTTGTCTTTTCTTCTGTTATTGGTTCTCACTTACTTTAGTTGTAAACTGGACAGTGTCCTGTTTCAGAATGCTCTTCTGTTTTCTTTTCAGTTAACTTGCATTTATCAAAAAACCTATTGCAGAGACGGCATTTTTGGGGGGTCAGCATTTAGATTTTATTTCATGTCATACATGTCTTTGATGATATGAAAACAAATGGTGAGGAGGTGAGATAGAACAGAAGAGGAATAATTCTCAGCAAGTAGAATGAGACCTCTATGCACACTTGTCTCTGATGCCAGTGTATCTTTGTTTTGTGGGTTTTTTGTGCTTGGTTTAAATGGCACTTTTAACAGTAATGGCTATATCATGCAGAGGAAATATTAGCTAATATAATGCTTCCCCCATATGTGTTTCCTGTCACACTGTTTTTAAAGTTAGGGTAGGTAGGTCTTTTTTAAAAAAAAAAAAAATTATATTTAATGTGAATCTTTTTAGCCATGGGGGAAAAAGTGCCAGGGTCGGCAATGAGAAACAGGGATGGTTGGCTGACCAGAAACACTTTTTTGTGACATGAGTGAACATCCCAAGGAGACACTAGGGCAGCTTATTATGGGGCAGTGGTTCTTTCCAGTGTTTTCCCGCGTTCTTCCTCCACCATTTATACTGGCTGCCATGTATAGCCTATCTTGTGCTGAAAAATGGCATTGAACCCTACAACAAGAACAGCAACTAATAGTGAAAGAAGAAAAATGGTTTTCTCACAATGCCTTGACATATCAGGCATATAATTCACCATTTACAGTACTCTCTTTCACAAGTTTCTCAGTTGGAACAAGATATTTTAAGCTGGAATTTTAACCCAAACTATACTGGAAAGTATCATAAACCAATTCATTTTTGTGGCTCTTCAGTTGAACTTAAGCTGAATTGCCCTGGTGCAGGTACCCCCCTCCCATTCCACAGCATTGTTTGTTTTCATGCATGAAGACATAGAACATGTGTCTCTTTTCTTGCTCTTTTTAAAAAAAAGGACAAGTATCATGTTTGAATTCAAATGATTTTGCCTCTTCAAGACCTTGAGGAAAACTGACAAATTGACCATTTTCTTCTAATGGTAAATAAGGTCATGAAAAGATACATATTCTGTTTATGCTTTTCAGTTTGACATCATGATTCTTGCATAATTTAAAGTGAACTTTTCGACTAGTTTGACTTGTTACTGTAATGAGTGAAAAGTACACGTATATCAAAATCATAAACTGAGTAAGAAACTGAAACCCTGCTCATGACCTGGTTCTACACTCTTCTTTTGATGGTTCTAATGGTAAAACTAGACTCATCCATGTTACTTAATAGCATGCAGTTTTTGGAATAAAATTTCCTAATTAGCAATTACAGTATTCATGGTGGCAAACATCATTCAGTGGAGTAGGTATCAAATGGGAAATGTTTGTAAAGTACACAGCTACAAGCTTCTTTAGTTACAGCCATGTTTGCTTGAATAAAACTAGCTTTTGTCATTGAAAGGAGGTAAAGTGAACTGGTAAATGTTGGACTTCAGTGATGTAAAGTTTATGGAGATGTTTCATTCTGAATTTCAAATGCTTATGAATTATACTTATGCTATCTTTGAGAGGTCGTGTTTGCATAGTATCAGTTTAAGTACTGTTTTATTTGCTTTATTTACAAAAGCTCTTATTTCATAGTCATTATGCAAATTTTTAGTAGATGATGGCCCATTGTTTGGGACACACTATACAGGGATTAGTCTTGGATGTATAACATGTATCAAAATAACGTTGTCTCCCAGGTTTGTCAGTTATTGGACCTTAATTTGTTGACCAGGTTTTACAGAGACTACAAGTCATAGATGGTCAAATTTAGCACAGTTTTCTCAGGACAAAATGAAGAGGGCATTAATATAGATTTTATTTAAGTGTGTCGGTTATAATTATGGCTTTGTAAAAATGTAATATTTTTTGAAAAATCAAATTATTACAAATTTTCTTTGCATTTTCTATTTCTTGAACTTATACAGGCAGAGTAATAAGCATGACATCCTTATGCTAGGAAGCAAAAATTGTATCTTTGCCTGATACACTTGTGTATCTTTGCATAATACATTTGTATCTTTGCCTGTCAGACTTGTATCTTAGCTTGACAAGCTTTTATCTTTTCATGACACTTGTATCTTTGCATGAATGACACACTTGTGTATCATTGCATGACACATGTAGCAGTGCATTACATTTGTATCATTGCATCGCTAGGCGCTGAGCATTAGGAAGTTAGTGTTAGGACTGGTCGGCCTGGTCTCAGGATAATGTGACTGGGTGGAAATTGATGCTACATGTCTGCGGCATGATGTCCCGGTGCTAGACATAACAATTAACTGCCACACTTCAGACACCATAGTGATATGACTGAAAAAGTGTTCAAGGTATGTTGCAAATCCAAATCACACACTTGTATATCATTGCATGACACACTTGTATCTTTGCATGTCAGACTTGTATTTTAGCTTGACAAGCTTTTATCATTGCATGACACACTTGTATCTTTGCATGTCATGCAGAATGTATCTTTCCATGACTGACATGCTTTACATGTCACATATATTTACATTGTTGTTTTTCATACTTTGGGGGAACTGATATCCATTTTTTAACAAAAATCAGTTGAAAACCAAAGGGTTGGAGAAGGGAGACAATGGTCATTTTAAAACTGTCTTGAGTGATTACCCCTTTGTCCTAGAATCCAAGCCATGAAAGACGTGGTGTTTTTATTGCAGGATTTGATATTTTTTAAGTTTTGAATTGGCAGAAACTGGTAATAATAGGTAGTTACTATTTTTGTGAGACAGGTCCGTTTCAAAAATTGAAAACCTTTTCTGAGAGTTGGGATTCAGAAACTGCATAAAAATGCATATTTCCCCCCCCCCCATGCATACTTCATTTAAGATGTTAGGACAGGTAGCATTTAATTGCACACTTCCTTATTTTGGATTGCTTTGATATATCATGACTTAAGAGATAGTATGTGATGATGACTTATGTCTGGTCATTCAGTTGCTTGCGTAAGTTATGGCGCTAGTCAGGCAGTCAGTTGTCAGTGGTATGACGGGCCATTGTCCCCAGTTTGCAACTGCTGTTGGCATGATGTATTTGAATATCATAAAATGGAGATCAAAGTCTCTTAAATCTTAGGAATTTGTGTTTATTGATCCATGACAAATATCAGATATATATCTCCATGATGTTTAACAGATACCTTGTATTTATGAATAGGTGTTATATATAATATTACAAGACAGTAGTAGTCCAGGTTGTGAAACTCCAATGACAGTACCTTTACAGCATTCATTACTGCAATATTTTTGGTGTAAATACTCAAACTATTTTTGGTGTAAATACTCAAAATATTTTTGGTGTAAATATTCAAATTATTTTTGGACATTTTTTTAGTGATAGTTGAATATTTGCTTTTATTACAGTATTGAATTGTGATTTGCTGTTTTAGACAGTTGTTCATTTGTCAGACTTGATTTGGACAGGAAATCAAAACTACTTTGGAGGTTTTCAAATGTTTGAACAGTAACAACAGAATTCTATAAGTTTACATAATGACTCTCCCAGTCTGATTTGTAACTTGTGTTTGATAGAGGCCAGTATAACTGGTGTTTGATAGAGGCCAGTGATTGTGAAAGACATGTGATATGGATAATCGCACTCTATTTTGATACACAGCAAACAAAAGGCATTGGAGAATATCTGGATCTGTGTTTTGTGAATGAATTGAAATTTGTTTTGGTTTTATATCTTGGAGCATGTTTAATGTTCAGAATATGTTCGTGTGTATCAAATGACATTAGGCTGGTGTAAATTGATAGCTGTCAAACACGACCAGAGTATAAATGGCTACAATCTGGTATGGGATTAGTGTCATTTGGAGTAGACAGTAGTAGCAAATATTCTGACTTTTTAAATAAAAGTTAAAAAGTTTTTTTTTACATATATGTTCACAAACTGAGATACAGTTATTACATTGACATGAGGACTTGACTAGGAAATTCATTTAATGACTTTATTTACTTTTGATGTTGTCAGTGTTTCCATTTTGAAAGTAACAGCTGGTTGCATGCCAGTCATAGGAATTCAGCTTGGCTGGTTAAACATGTTTGCAACTTGTCATTTCTGTTAACATTTTGAACTTCATCAGTCATTCACAAGGAACATTTCAAGGAGAAGGACATGACAGATCAGCTAACTTTACATCCGAGGACAATTCAACACTTTCATACAGTTCAGTCGTGTTAAATGTGCATCAGCTGTGGGCAGGAGATGGAAATTATTAGACTTTAGGGCAGTAGGCCAGAGTACGAGAAAGAGGAAATTTCCACTTGTCAGTTTGTTACACCTCTTGTGCATTGTTATTGTAGTTCTCTTTCCATTTCGAGTGAGATCACGGGAACCAAATTTCCTGTTGATTAATTTTGCTTGAAGTGCCTGGTACTACTCTTTTTAAAAGTGGTTATAAATAGTATACACAAGTTAAACCCCAACACTTCATCAAGAACTGTGTGAGGGTGGCTTTGTGTACCATGCATAGACGGGGGGAAAGCACACATACACTCCCAAAATACAATTAAATCTGCAACATTGAAAGCAAAATTTTGGAGCCAAGTTATGATTCACTGTTTCCACCCAGGAGATTATTCAAATGAATGGAAAATGAGCATAAAATATGATGTGAGGCCTCCTGGTCTTTTAAATAATTTTGTACAGAATGCAGCTTTAAATGTTTCTCCATATGTCCATACTGCAATAGGTTCATTTGGGGATGTTGGTGTGTATACACCCGGTGGCATAAATATGAGAGAAACATATTTCTCTCCTATTGCATCTGCAGATAATCACCATGTTGTACAAATGGCAGCTGACAAGTGGAGAGAGGCAGGAGGTTATGATCTTTCTTCAATTGCACAACATTCTCACGCTTTTGGGCAGCATTTTTATGGTGTAAGGAGGTATCCTATACCTGGACATAAACATGCTCGAAATATCAACAGCACACCTGCCCCACATGGGAGTGAGCATGACAACAGTGTCAACAAGCATATTGACCAAAGAAAATTAAATACATTGAATTTGGAAGGGAGCAAGTTGGATCCCAAACTAGTGATATCTCCCAAACAGAGGGAAAAGGAGCAGAAAATTATTAATAGCAATGGGGAAGGCTATCATCAGAAAGACATGGCCCAGTCTAACCAAGCCATGCTCAACTTGATACACCCAAGACAGTCTGTTTACTTTAAGCACAAAGGCACCAATATTTCAGTGATTTCTAAGGTAAGAGTACTTTTGTAAATTTAGATCTGAAATGGGGTTGATGCCCAGTGATATCTGATATGTCAAATGTTGTATTTATATGTACACTGAACTTTCTGGTATTACAAACTTAAAAAAAAAAATACTTAATTTTTAGATTCATGCTAATTAATGACATTTCAGTCCTAACTTACAGACTGTTTGGGTTTAGATTTTATTAAAATTTGACATAAGGTGCAGTATATGAGGATGAAGAAGGCCTTCTGATGGTTGATATAAATGACATGTGTGTCATTTTATCAGAAATGTTTTCTACTACTCCCATTTCATTTTGGAGGTTTTGTATTTCTTTGGTTTCATGATTTTGATCTTGTGTATAGGATCGTTAAAGTACTTTGGACTTTTCTGAATTTTGTTAAATGATCCTTGTGTGGTACACACCAAATATTTTAAGTTAATTCCAGTATGAAATAGCACTTGAGATTCAGAGATTATTTAGCCAGGATAGGGTTGAATTACATTTGTGTGCATAAATAGTGACCTTATGTCTCATAAATAAACAAGAAAAACCCCACATAGGTGATGATAGACATAAATCATTTTGATCTTTCATTATGTTCAAATAAACTTGCACTACTTGTACACTAAATTGTTTTATTTGGAGGTAAACTTGGTCTAACATTCCATAGTTTGGTTGGATTTGGTTTGGTGTGTTGCCACACAGTTTGGATGGATTTGGTTTGGTGTGTTGCCACACAGCAAAACAAGTTGGAGTTTAGTGCCTTTTGAAATGACACAATAAAAGCCAACTCTGTTTGATCCAGTAGTAGGATTTGAGCCCACTCCCTTTCAGTTAATAGTCTTACATGCCAACCACACTGCCACCTCAGTTCTTGCCGCTAATAGTCACTTCCAAGTACATGCAGGAGAGTGCTTCAGGTATATTTTACACCCCACAGGATGTCCCATTCCATAGCAGTATTTAGCATGTTCACATGTCCTATTCCATAGCAATATTTAGCATGTTCACATCACGATAATATTGAAGTTATTAACTTGTGCATATTAAATGAATCATGCTCAAGTTTGCACAGAAGTTTTTTTCTGGTTTATACTTTAGTGAATGTAAAAAAAGTCCAGATCAATCTTTAAAATTAAATCAGATACAGGGAAAATAATAAAAATTCTTTTAAAAGCATTAATAGAATTATTCTAACCTTGTCTAACTATATATAAATATATGCAAATGAGCAATCAGTGTCTGTAAATTGCATACAGCCATTCAGAATTTGGCAATCAGTTGCATGGAAACAGACTTGCCCATGGTCATTTAGAAGGGCGGTTTTAATTTGGATCTCTTTAGGTGGCAACTTTGTGAAAGCTTGAGCAGCAAATGCCCTAGAAGCTTTATCCTTCCACTGTGAGGCTGAGAGCTGAGTGTACACTGTCAGTAGGTCATTGAGCAGGTGTCATCTTGCCAGTTACCCAAAATCAACATCATTGCATATTGTTATTTTTTTCTAAGAGCCTATATTAATGATCTGGAACTGAAATTGAACTACAAATGAATATTAGTGACAAATGCCTGAAGGTATCATGGCCAAACTGCTTTTAATAGTTTCATGAGTATTTTTAATGTGTTGATGCATTTCATCAGTATTTTTAACATGTTGATGCATTTCATCAGTATTTTTAACCTGTCGATGCATTTCATCAGTATTTTTAACATGTTCATGCACTTCATCACAATTTTTATCACGTTGATGCATTTTGTCAGTATTTTTAACGTGTTGATGCATTTCATCAGCATTTTTAACGAAGTGATGCATTTTGTCAGTATTTTTAACGTGTTGATGCATTTTGTCAGTATTTTTAACAAGGGGATGCATTTTGTCTGTATTTTTATCATTTTATGTATTGGGTTGTGCTAGAAATTTTACGTCTAATATCACCATGTATTGAACAAGGTTTTGTTTTCTTATGCTTAGGTTCCCATTTATATGACCTTTATAAAACTGGATGCACAACAAGCAATATGTATTTACTATGCTCCACAACAAGTACTGTGTATTTACTATGTTCCACAGGCTGTACTGTGTCTTTACTATGCTCCACAGGCTGTACTATATATTTACTATGCTCCACAGGCTGTACTGTGTACTTACTATGCTCCACAACAAGTACTATATATTTACTATGCTCTACAGGCTGTACTGTGTATTTACTATGCTCCACAACAAGTACTATGTATTTACTATGCTCCACAGGCTGTACTGTGTATTTACTATGCTCCACAGGATGTACTGTGTATTTGCTATGCTCCACAGGCTGTACTGTGTATTTGCTATGCTCTGCAGGCTAAAATGGGCTTCATTGCATACCTGAGCACCCATGTATTGTGAATCACAAGAAAATAACTGTAAATGAAATTCTGTTCATATTCTGTCCTAATATGAATGCCGTTTTATGTGTGGTCACTTGCATCAGTAAATAAGAATTATATATCAGATGTAGCATCTTCACTTGTTTAAGTTGAACTGCTTTCTTCTTCATGTTGATAAATTTGCTAATGAAGATGCAGATGTTGTTAAAGTGCGACAGCTGTTGTTACTTTGAGGGACAAAATAAGGTGCTACATGGATATGTTGTTCTCTGATCTTTTCCTAAACCCACATACCTAAAATGTACTATATCCATTTTGACTTCATGATATAAACCCCCCATCAAACTACAGATATTGGCATTAGCATTGTTTATCAACACCTGATATTGCCACACATCAGTCTGTCATAACTGTCACTTCAGTTTTGTCAGTTATCAACTTACCAGCTACATTGGAACACCTTTCAAGTGTCAGAATCTGTTTGAGAGCCTGAAGCAGCAACAGAGGCTGCTGCAGCCATGGATACTGTTCTGATTCTTCGATCTGAGTGACACATTTTACCAAAAAGAATGCAAGGCAATCTCTCTCAAACCAACATATTTTTTTTATATTCTGTGGACAAAGCATATGGAATGCCTATTTCAAAACTGTAATTGGGATGTAATAATACATGTAAGTACAGATAGCTGTGAATTATTTTTGTAAAATCTCAAAATCTTGGTCTTGAAAATTGAATCAGATACTAATGTTCAGCGTTTTAATGGCTTTTTTGGACTAAATTTTTGCTTGCTTTTAATGTTTAATTTATGTAAACATGCACGTGTTCAGTGTATACATTTGCCTATCTGTATCCCATGTACATGTTCAGTGTATATATTTTCCTATCTGTACCCCATGAACATGTTCAGTGTATATATTTTCCCATCTGTACCCAATATGACTGCTCCAGTGGCCTATTGGTTAGAGTGTTCTCCTCGGATGCGGGAGGTTGCAGGTTTGAACCCTGGCCGAGTCATACCAAAGACTTGTAAAAATCGTACTAACAGCTGCCTCGCTAGGCGCTCAGCATTAAGAGGTTAGTGTTAGGACTGGTCGGCCTGGTGTCAGGATAATGTGACTGGGTGGAACATGATGTTACATGTCTGTGGCATGATGCCCCAGTGCTAGATATCGCTATAAGCTGTCACACTGTAGGAATCCTAGTAAAATGACTGAAAAATTGTTAAAGCTACATAAAAATCCAAATCATACACACATCTGTACCCAGTATAACATCCAGACCCTTTTTTATCATTTTTTATGGCAAAAATGTTGTTTTGTTGCAGACGTTGCAGTACAAATTTGTACAGCAAGTGACAAGACAGAATCCTTGAGATCCCTTGCTCTAGGAAACATCCAGTCAAACCTGAACAAGATATTTGTTTATGAAAAACAATACATTCAGAAGATATTTTATTTTTAGCTAATCCCCCCCCCATTAATTACTTTGCTTAGTTTGTCTCTTCTTATTTCAATTGACGCTTACAAATGCTGTCAACATTTGTAGCATGTTGCAGTATTCCTATTACCTATTACACGTAACGTTACTCCAGTGTGTAATGTTTAACACTATTTAATATTACTCCAGTGTATAATGATTAACACTATTTAACATTACTCCAGAGTATAATGGTTAACACTAATTATTCAATTTTACTCCAATTTATAGTGTTTAACACTATTTAATATTACTCCAGTGTATAGCAGGGGTGCACAACCTTTTTTCGGCCAAGGGCCAGATTGTATTTTCTAAGACCACTCGAGGGCCGCAAACACATTTCTTTAAGTGCTGTTCACGGGCCAGATTTCTGTGTTGTTTTAATTTGCCCCGAGGGCCAGACAGAACATATTCACGGGCCAGATTTCTGTGTTGTTTTAATTTGCCCTGAGGGCCAGACAGAACACATTCACAGGCCAGATTTCTGTGTTGTTTTAATTAGCCCCAAGGACCAGACAGAATATGTTCACGGGCCAGATTTCTGTGTTGTTTTAATTTGCCCCGAGGGCCAGACAGAACACTTTCACAGGCCAGATTTCTGTGTTGTTTTAATTTGCCCCGAGGGCCAGACAGAACATGTTCACGGGCCAGATTTCTGTGTTGTTTTAATTTGCCCAGAGGGCCAGACAGAACACGTTTGCATGCTGGATTTATGTGTTGTTTTAATTTGCCCCAAGGGCCAGACAGAAAACATTCGCGTGCTGGATCTGGCCAGCAGGCCGGGTGTTGTGCATCCCTGGTGTATACTGTTTAACACTGATTATTTAATATTTAAAGCCCAAGTGTATGAATGCTTGTTTCAGATGAAATATTTGATATTAGTCCAATAAAAAATTAATGTTTCTGTCTAACCTTGATGAGAAAGTTAGTAGGCACTCCACACAGAAATGATTAGCACTTTTGTCAAATTGTTTGGTGTGAAATGAGTACTGACATTAGATATTGTTTGACATAATGAATACAGCTGTGATTTGTTCAAGTAACCAACAAAAAATTCCTGGCAGGAATAAAATCACACTTTAAAGGTCAGCATACCTGAACACACTTAAATCTTGTTTGAAGTTGTGATCTGCTGTAACAGGTGTTTAGTAAAAGATAAAATGGGATCATGGCAGGTCACATCAGAAATGTCATAAAACTGAATATTTTATTGGAAAAAAATAGTTATTGGAGAATGATTTTGACATGGGAGAGGAATATTTATGAATAAAGTCAAATAACACATAGAATACCATATTAATTTGAAATTTGTGTGGTTTCTTATCTTTATATACTTTTGCAGTTGAATGGAAAATTTATAAATTTGACTGTCAAAAATTTAAGGAGTATAAAACTTTGCAAAAACATAAATTAGTTCAGGCCACCAAATAAGAAACAAAATGTTTCCAGACTTTTAAATTTATGACAAATGTAACCATTCAGGAAATTTCTACACACTTTGAATTTTGTGTGTATGTGTATTTGTGTGAAGTTTCTAGATATATCATATCTATGCCAACAAGTTTTGAGGCAAAAAATTATCAATAAATTGAGACTGAAGATCAGTTTATTGTCATGTTTATGCTTCTGGACATTTGAAATCATGTCGTTCCAGTTCTCCATTATTATAACTATGCCAAAAACTTTCTATTATTCCAGGGATTTCTGGTTGTTTTGTTATTGAGCAGTACTGTGTTGTGTATTAATCAAGATTTGAAGAATTATGGCTATCATGGTGGAATTTACCTACAGATTTTCCTCATGATTGTTCATTTTGTGCATTGAAAGGTAGTCGGGTTTAGTTGATTTAATAGTTGTCAGATCTGTCATGTGTCAAAAAGCCTGGTCTTCTTCCAGTCTCTGACAAAAAATAAATATGCCCATTGATTTTTGCATACTTCAGACAAAAATAAATATGCCCGTTGGATTGATATTTAATACTTACTGATTTTACAGCATAGTTACATGAAGTTGCTCCTACCTAAGTCTTTTGAATTCAACAATTAAAAAAGTAGGAATTTAACATGGTAAGTAATATCTGCACATTATTATTTCTTTAATTTATTTACTTCAGTAGATGTCATATAAAATTATAAACTTTGTTTTTCAGTAGTGAGGAACTGAAAATAAACAATAAAATTTAAGCAGCAATAAAATATAAAATAATTCCAAGAATCTAATGGGATCCATGCCGATACCTGCATTATAAGTGTCCCTAGTGGTATACTGAAGGTCTTTATAGTGAATATAGCCATATAAGAAAGGTAGTTATAAAATGAGGGTATTTTTAGTGAGTATGGACAATTAAAAAGGGCAGTAATATATTGGGGGTTTTTATAGTGAGTATAGCCACATTATATTAAGGACAGTTGTATAATGGGGTTTTTTATACTGGGGGTCTTTATAATGGGAATACCTTTGTTTTAATAGAATCAATACAAAATGATTCCTTCCCCCAAATGTTACTTTAATATTAAGCAGCCATGAATAATTACTAATTGTTCATATAAATTTTTGTTCTTTAATTTGAAAATTCATCTGAAGCTTATGTCACGGGCACAGGCACTCATTTTTGTCATTTAAAAAGAAAAACCTATTGTCAACACCCACTCTCCTTCTACTAAAAACATATGGTGATGTTCATGATGTCCATCACCCACCCACCATGATGATTGCATTCTAATTGTCTTTATCTGATGGCATGTTCAGCATGATGAAGACATTTCAGTGTGTTCCCTATGTATATTGAAGTACTTGTCTCGTCATTTGATGACCACTTTTACATGAAGGTACTGTGTTGATTCGTATCTTGTCTACTTGAGTCTAATTTGATGGCTACATTTCCTGTGTGCCATGAAGTGAAATGTTTACATTGAATTCTGATTGGTGGTTATTGTTTGTTCCAGTTCAGGGTAGAAAGTAACCACCAATCAGAACTTAATATAGCTTATTCCCTGAAGGAAGTATTGGCAAAGCAAGTGAGAAACTTCTTGCAGAAGTTATTATTAAATGATCCTGTAATGTACTTAAATTGCACATGGGAAGCAAATTCGGAATGTCTCGTATTATGTTGAGATATTTAACCAGTGTCTGATCCTGCCAACAGGATAAATAAAATTAACACAAAATTGGTGAGGATGCATATTTCAACTGCTCGATTTTATCACCATGCATAATTTTATTTTAATAGAAAGGGAGTGAGTGTTGTCATTATAGTTTTTTTTTTCTTCAGTTTTTTTTACAAACAAAACAAATCCCTGTAATCACAGCAATTGCATGGGATTATACTGAGGTACAATGCAATGGATACTTTTTTTTAGTGAGCATAGCCACATTGTAAGAAGGGCAGTGGTATACAGAGGGTCTTTATAGCCCATTATAAAAAGGGCAGTGGTATACAGAGGGTCTTTATAGCAACATTATGAAAATGGTAATGGTATACAGAGAGTCTTTATAGCCACATTATGAAAAGGGTAATGGTATTCAGAGGGTGTTCATCGCCCATTATAAGAAGGGCAGTGGTATACAGAGGGTCTGTATAGCCACATTATGAAAAGGGTAATGGTATACAGAGGGTCTTCATAGCCCATTATAAAAAGGGCAGTGGCATACAGAGGGTCTTTATAGCCACATTATGAAAAGGGTAATGGTATACAGAGGGTCTTCATAGCCCATTATAAAAAGGGCAGCGGTATACTGAGGGTCTTTATAGTGAGATTACACAGTATGAGAGTGCCATTGATATACTGAGGGTCTTTTAGTGGGAATAACATGTTATAAGAGTGTCAGCAGTATATTGGGGGAGGGATTTATTCGTAGTGTAACACATCATAAGAGGGTCAGCATTATATTGAGGGTTTAATAGTGAGGATACACATTATAAAAATAACAGCATTGAGGGTTTAATAATGAGGATACACATTATAAAAAGGAATCATTGAGGGTTTAATAGCGAGGATACACATAAGGGTTTAATAATGAGGATACACATTATAAAAAGGACATCATTATATTGAGGGTTTAATAGCGAGGATACACATAAAAATGACTGCATTATATTGAGGGTTTAATAGTGAGGATATAAATTATAAGAATGATAGTGAAGACCTGTATTAGGAGGGATTGCAGTATAATTAATAATTTATGATGTGTCAGTTTTTGTTTAGCAATAATGCACATAAATGAACAATTCTCGGTACCTTAGAAAACAAATACTTCAGTTCACTTGTAATTTTTTTCAAGAAATAATACTTTGCATAAGTTGACCATTATGGCAACATTGCATGACAAAATGTAATCTTTAATACAAGATAAAATGGGAAGATTGTGATTACAGTTTGAAATGATTATTATATAATAATTATTTGTGTTGGCCTTGATGTAACATTTGTAATATGTTTAAATATATAATATATCCCAGTCATATCACGAGTAAGTAACAATTACAACATAACCTTGCCAAGTGCATTATCATTCAATTCTCATTGAGGAGTAAACAATCTTGTGGAAATAAATAAAACAGTTCATGATGTTCATTATTTTGAAGTTGGAAAATATATTTTATGGCATACAGTGTACATGATTTGATTTCAGAAAGTGTGTACAAGTCGGAGCTCATATGACAATTTCATTAGAGTTTGTTTTACATGTCTTTTGAAGTGTACATTTTGTGGATGTAAGTAGTTAGGTGCTGCTCATCCTGTCTTGATAACCTTTTGTAGAATGGTCTGATCAAAGGGAGAGAACTTTTGTAATCTGTTTTTGTTCATTTGGTAAATTTAAAATTTTGAGCTGCTTGTGTACTTGTTTACCTGACCTGATAAAGTATTGACACTTCAGTGATGTACACTTGCATTGGATCAATCCCCTCTTGTAGCTGTTGTATTCATCTATAAAATCAACATTTATAGTTGTTACCATTTGAACATTTAATTTGGGCTCCATTGAAAAGAACGTTCCAAATTTAGCACATGGTTGTACCAGACCATTGTGATTGTAATTAGTTCTCCTAGTTGCTTTGACCTGATTAAAAATTTTTTGAGTAATGACTATAAGTAATAATAATTGAAACATTCCATTTCTGATTAATACTAGATTTATATTCTCATGGCAACATACTTGGAATTCTGAAGGTAATTTTGAATTTGTTCAAAACTGTTTGTTACACGAAACAAGCTAGTGCAGTTGGAAGGCTTATGCATCATCGATATTATTCATTTAGCTACACTTTGTCACTCACAGTACATAATGGATATTATTCACTTAGCTACACATTGTCACTCGAAGTACATAATGGATATTATTCAGTTAGCTACACTTTGTCATTCACAGTACATCATGGATATTTTTCACTTAGCTACACTTTGTCATTCACAGTACATCATGGATATTATTCACTTAGCTACACTTTGTCACTCACAGTACATCATGGATATTATTCACTTAGCTACACTTTGTCACTCACAGTACATTATGGATATTATTCACTTAGCTACACTTTGTCACTCACAGCACATTATGGATATTATTCACTTAGCTACACTTTGTCATTCGCAGTACATTATGGATATTATTCACTTAGCTACACTTTGTCATTCACAGTACATAATGGATATTATTCACTTAGCTACACTTTGTCATTCACAGTACATAATGGATATTATTCACTTAGCTACACTTTGTCATTCACAGTACATTATGGATATTATTCATTTAGCTACACTTTGTCACTCACAGTACATAATGGATATTCACTTAGCTACACTTTGTCACTCACAGTACATCATGGATATTATTCACTTAGTTCCACTTTGTCACGCACAGTACATCATGGATATTATTGACTTGGCTACACTTTGTCACTCACAGTACATAATGGATATTATTGACTTGGCTACACTTTGTCACTCACAGTACAAAGTGGATATTGTTCACTTAGCTACACTTTGTCACTCACAGTACATAACCACCTCATCGCAATTATGAAGGTACATGTGATACTTTTAAAATGACTAATACAAAGATCAGTGTCAACATCCTTTAATATGAACGTGTAGAATACTTTGGGTCTTTATATTCCTCCACTGCAACACTGCTATCTGTCTGTCAGATTTTTAGGCCATTATGGCAAGTACAGAAACCAGGAAATATTTGTGGTCTGTCATCCATCATGTGACTTCTGTCTGTCTGTTAGGACAAGTTTATTATCAGTACTTCTTCTAAGCTACTTTTAATATTGACATTTAACTTAACCCACATGTTCATACCTTGGTTTAGTTGGTGTTAAATGAAAATGGTTCCACTTGGAAATCTAGTATGGCTACTACAGAAACCATCTTGAAAATCTTGTTATTGCTATTCTTCCTGAATAGATGGTCATATCAACATGAAAGTCATATTAACATTGGTTTTCACCAGAGGGCTTCTTGTGATGTCTAGTTGGCCCTGAATGAAAATGGTACAACTTGTACATCCAACATGGTCACCACAGTTGCCATCTTGAAAATCTTGTCATTATTCCTCCTGAATGGATGGGCATATCAATTTAGGGTTTTGGCTAAATGACTAATTACTGTGTCCAGTTGGTCTAAATGTAAATGGTTGCTGTGTCCACTTGGTCCTAAATGTAAATGGTTACTGTGTCCAGTTGGTCTAAATGTAAATGGTGCTGCTCAGACATATAATAGAGCCATTGCAGTGGCCATCTTAAAAACATTTTATCACTCCTTCTGAATATATGAGCATAGGGTCTTGGTTGGTCCTAAGTGGAAATAGTGCATAGGGTTTTGGTTGGTCCTAAGTGGAAATAGTGCATAGGGTTTTGGTTGGTCCTAAGTGGAAATAGTGGATAGGATTTTGGTTGGTCCTGAGTGGAATTAGTGCTATGGCTACCATTGAGGGCATCTTCAGAATCTTGTTGTCATTACTCCTTGCATGGTGTTTTCACTGAAAGACTTCTTATGATGTCTAGTTGGATTTGCATGAAAAGGGTGCTATTCTGACTTCCGGTATGACCACAACAATGGCCAGCTTGAAACTCTTATTATAATTGCTTCTGTTAGATGACTGGTTTAATTGATGTTTTACTTTCATCAAAAGACCTTTTATAATGTCTGGTTGGTCCTAAGAGGAATTGGTGCCAATCTGGTATCCAATATGGCCACCAGGGCAGTCATCTTCAAAATCTTGTTGTAGTTCCTCCTTCAGAAGGGAAAGTCATATCAACATGAGGTTTAAACCAAATACTTCTTATGATGTCTTTTTGTTCCTAAATGAAAATGGTGCCAATCGATTTGATAAAAAAATGGTGCCAATCTGATATCAAACAGGTACACCACAACAACTGATTTGAAAATCTTGCTGTTGAAGAGGTATATCAGAGATAGTTTTAACATTCAGCAGTTAAAGGAAGAAATGGACTTTTCTTGAATTCATGGAAATTCTTATAAGAGAGTAAAGTGTCATTCCTTTCAAGGGACTTGTGTGCAATATTGTTTTTACACTTTTGAACTTTTTAGACACTGACAGTTGCCAAAAGCCTGTTTAATGTAGACTAATGAAATTTGATAGGCGTGTTTATAAACAGTGGACAAGATTAGATTTTCATGTCATTATAGCAGTTGTCCAATTTTGGGGGTCCTAATGTTTTGTATAAAGGATGTAGTTCACCCAAGATAGAAATGTAACAGCTGTTTTTAAACTATAGCATCTGTTTATATGTCTGTCTGTTCTTAAATAAATTAACCGTGATGTTAAAGTCTTTGACATTAAGTTAGATATAAACATTTTTCTTTTGTTTATGTTCATTTTATATCAGCCATTTATAGCTAAAGCCAAAGAAGGCTTAACACAAAAGGGCCTTTCTTGTTTTTAAGCCTGCCTTGGCAGCAGCATGACATAACAGTCACATTGGTGCAAGGCTTGAAAAAATGGTGTCATTCTTGTTATTAAGCATGACATTGCAGTCACTTCAATGTGAGGCCTGCCTGCCTTGGCAGCAGCATGATATAGCAGTCACTTTGATGGAAGGCCTGCATGCTTTGGCAGCAATATGACATAGCAGTCACTTCAGTGGGAGGCCTGCATGCCTTGGCAGAAGCTTGACATAGCAGTCACTTCGATAGGAGGCCTGCATGCCTAGGCAGCAGCATGATATAGCAGTCACTTCAGTGTGAGGCCTGCATGCTTTGGCAGAAGCTTGACATAGCAGTCACTTTGATGGGAGGCCTGCATGCCTTGGCAGAAGCTTGACATAGCAGTCACTTTGATGGGAGGCCTGTATGCCTTGGCAGAAGCTTGAAATAGAAGCACCTTTGGTATGAGAATGTCTGTCTTGTTTTGAAGTTTGATTTTGCAGTCACTTATGTGTGAGGCTTGAAAAAAGGGCAACTTGTTTGTGAAGCTTCATTGGTAGAAGCTGGTAATGGTAATTACATTAGTGTCTTTGTGTATCTGTCTGTCCATCCATCCATCTTCATCCTTGACTCATATTAGAGCTCTCTGTTTAGCTAAATCAGTTGGAGTCTTGAAGAAGAAGGTCTCTTTTGTCATTGTAACTGAATTTTTCAGTTTTGAAATCTAGGTGTGGCCATGGGAAAGGCACCTGGCTTCCATTTCATCATCACCATATAGCCAGCAGTATGTTAAAAGTGCTGTTAAAATCAGCCAAAATAAATCAAACAGTTTGACAGATTGTTTCATTTAGTTGTAATTAAATCTACTGTTGATGAGGTTAAAGTGATCCAAATGCTCATGACTTGGGATGGTAATTATGCATATTTTCATTCTGCAGAATACATTACAGGGTCTTTTCTTGGATTCTGTTGAGTAATACACATGGTCTTTTCCAGGATTCTGTTGAGTAATACACATGGTCTTTTCTAGGATTCTGTTGAGTAATACACATGGTCATTTCTAGGATTCTGTTGAGTAATACACAGGGTCTTTTCTTGGATTCTGTTGAGTAATACACAAGGTCTTTTCTTGGATTCTGTTGAGTAATACACAAGGTCTTTTCTAGGATTCTGTTGAGTAATACACAAGGTCTTTTCTTGGATTCTGTTGAGTAATACACAAGGTCTTTTCTAGGATTCTGTTGAGTAATACACAAGGTCTTTTCTAGGATTCTGTTGAGTAATACACAAGGTCTTTTCTAGGATTCTGTTGAGTAATACACAAGGTCTTTTCTTGGATTCTGTTGAGTAATACACAAGGTCTTTTCTAGGATTCTGTTGAGTAATACACAGGGTCTTTTCTAGGATTCTGTTGAGTAATACACAAGGTCTTTTCTAGGATTCTGTTGAGTAATACACAAGGTCTTTTCTAGGATTCTGTTGAGTAATACACAAGGTCTTTTCTTGGATTCTGTTGAGTAATACACAAGGTCTTTTCTTGGATTCTGTTGAGTAATACACAAGGTCTTTTCTAGGATTCTGTTGAGTAATACACAAGGTCTTTTCTAGGATTCTGTTGAGTAATACACAGGGTCTTTTCTTGGATTCTGTTGAGTAATACACAGGGTCTTTTCTAGGATTCTGTTGAGTAATACACAGGGTGTTTTCTTGAATTCTGTTGAGTAATACACAGGGTCTTTTCAAGGATTCTGTTGAGTAATACACAGGGTTTTTTCTTGGATTCTGTTGGGTAATACACAAGGTCTTTTCTAGGATTCTGTTGAGTAATACACAAGGTCTTTTCTTGGATTCTGTTGAGTAATACACAGGGTCTTTTCAAGGATTCTGTTGAGTAATACACAGGTTTTTTTTTCTAGGATTCTACTGAATAATATGCAGGGTCTTGGATGCATGAGTAGTATGCAGGCTCTGTTCTTGAAAGCATCAACAATAGCAGCTGTTTTTCTAGGATTTTTTAGAGTGATATGCAGCGTCTTTTCTAGGATTCTTTTGACTGATATGCAGGGGGAAAGGTGACTAACATAGGCAACCATTTGGCCCTGGGAGCATTTTGTAATGATGTATCTTCCCTGTAGCTAGAAATCCCCCATTCTCAAAATAGAGATTTTCCCCCCCCTTCAGATTTCGGTTGTATAATATACCCAGAATATCATAAAATGTAATGGATTGATTGGTACAAATAGAATAAATAGTAATTATTTAATGTAATCAGTTTTGTCCCAGAGTAATTGAAAAAATGTTATTATAACTAATTGCAATTGTCTGAAGTAATGGTGGGTCCTTGGTGGCTGAGTGGCCTAAAGCACTCACACATCCCATCTCTGTGAGTTTTGAGTCTTGGCTTTACAGCACTGGTTCCCAAACTTTTTTGGGCCACCACTCCCTTGGTTATCCTCAGCGCCTCCTACCTTGCCCTATAAAAGACATTATTCAGCATTAGTGCCCCCCCCCCCAGTAATCTCACTGCCCCCCCCCCCAGGGGGCAGTACTGCCCACTCTGGGAACCACTGCTTTACATCATGGGTACATGAATGTGAGAAAGCTTGCAAGAAGCTTTCCATGGATCAATGGTTCTTCCCAGCATCTTGCCAGATCCTGGCTGCCTGAAGTAAAGGTATGCAGAAGCTGGATTAACAAAACTTGATTGTTCATGGCTTCAGGCTGGACTAAATTAGGGATGCAGAAGTCAGATTAACAGGATTTAGCTGTACCAATATATAGTGTATTTCTGCAGTTAGTTTCCAACTTTCACCACTGGTGTAACAACTTAAGGCCTTTGTAATGGATTTGTTACAGTCAATAATTTTGTCAGGGTGATGATCAGAGTGGCTTGAGGTTGATGGATTTGTCTGGAAATGGAAATACCTGGCTCTGATCACAATATACATGACATTACTTGACAAAGTATCTGACATCGTGACACTAGAAAGGCCCGGCTAATATTATTGCACAAGGAAGAGAAAAACGAGAATAAATAAAAGGAAGATGTTGATTTGGTTGTCTCTACCTGTCCAGGTGACTGACACCTGTCACACATACCTGTCAAAAAGTACAGGTATATATAAGCATAGGTGTTATCCTGTAGGTTCTGATTAATGCATTTTCATATTGGATTAATATGTCTTGGAACAAACATTAAGAAACATGAAAAGCAAAGCAATACCTCTCTTAATGGCTGTAGAAGTACCGAATATCTCTCATTGCCTATGTGATCTATAACAAATTATTTCCAGGTGACAACTATAGAAAACATGTCTTGAACATTAACAACTGACTAGTTTTAAACCAAGTAACATCAGTTAGTTACCATATATACTTGCTTATAAGTCAAGTCAAACTGCAAACAACAAAGATCCTGATCTGCCATAGAATAAAGTGCCTGCAGATCAGGGTCTGTGTTGCTTGTTGTGCAGATTGCTCCTTACAAACTGCACAGACCCAGAGCTGACAGTGCATAATGCAATGGCAGATCTGGATCTGTGCAGTATGCAGTTGGACTCATAAGTGAGTATATATAGTATTTATCCTCATAAGCATAAATTTTGTCATACAAATAAGTTGCCCATATTGTTTAGGCCTCCTGTGTGTGTAGGGGTGGCCATTTTGAGGATGACTAGGCTGTAATTTGGTTAAAAGGGGATCTTACTGTTCTGTTCAGTCATCTCTAGAAAAAAGTCACCATATCAGGCCATAAATCAGTCAACTTGTACTGGTCCTGCTGGATAAGAAATAAAGATGTGACTACAATATTAACACTATACAGGGATGCATCTATAATATTAACTCATCATTTTAAACTTTTTTATGGCATGGAGGCTGTAAACTACACAACAGTGGGGACAAAGCTGTTGTTATTGAGGTGGGTAGTTAAATCATTAACCCTGGAGATTCTTTTCACTTTCACCTGATGTGAAAACACTTTTTTGGGGTTACTTCTGAATATATCCAAATATATAAACTGCTGAGAGATTTTCATTTATTCCATGTCTATGTTTATAAATGTTTTAAATTGGCTATTTCATTCTCATATGTGCAGGAGGGTAAAATTTGGACTTTTATTTTTTTAATTTGAATTTTTTTTTTTGCATATTGGACCCATGATATTTGTGTCCAGGTCACTCTTTACTCCAAAGTGTCATGGTCACTCTTTACACCAAATCTTGTGCTCTTTTTGCAGAGGTTCACCTCTCCATGTGCAGTTCAGACCAGTTTGCTTTAGATCTCAGTTCAAATAATCTAAAATCTGGACACAAACTGGTTCTGAAAACTGGTAATATTTGGCCTTACAAAAATTGGGTCTCAAAAATTAGGTTTTTCCCTTTGTATTTTGTAATGTGAGTGGAAAGTCTACATTATTTGGTATAATTGTAGACTTAACATCTGTTTACTTTTCTGTAATGCCATCCACTTTGGTCTATTATAAATGATTTTGATGGTACAGAGCCCGGAAGTAGGGTACAGCCTTGTGACGCGCAAATGTGGCATGCAGAATTACTGATTTAACATTGGAAGTTATCATTATTTTGGCACAGTTTGTGAGCAGATTGTTACTGTTGGGGATACTGTTTAAAAGAGGAGGGTATTCAGTATTTGTCACTTTGTGCAGTGGAATAACTGCCATTAAAAAAGCTTTAATGATGATGTTTCAAACAGATTGTGACAATACCTTGCCAGTCTAGGAGCAAATTACATTTAGTCTCAACGAATATTCAGATTACAGCAACCTGCTCTGATGGCTTAAGTGGTTAGAGCATCCATCATGTTGTATTGTTCCTGGTCTTCACATGTGTATTAGAAATTAATTCTTTGGTATCAGACTTGTGCAGTATATATTTGATATGTATATGTTAGTTAAAATAATAATATGTAAAGTGATAGTTTTTGCATTGTTCCTAGAAAGCTTAAAAATTGTAATTTGTATTCCTTTTCAAGTTTAATCATCATTTTTTATATGAAAATTATTCTATTTTTAAATTTATTTTATTTTTAAATTTAAGGAAATTAAATAATATTAGTATGAGTACAAATGTATCATGGGAAACGAGCATTGCTCTTTTAGATGATGTCATTTCTGGGTGTTGGGTTACTTTTAGCATAACAAATCAGTCATTCATTATCTTGGTCATATTTAATTCAATAGTATACCTGTATACAGGACAAATAAAATAATTATTTACATACAAATAATTTCATTGCCATCATAGATCAAAAAAATAATTATTAAACAGGCAATTTGACCTTTAACATTGTTAAACTGATTTAAGACACTTACATTGTTTAGATATTATCCCAACATTGGTAGTTGATGAGCAGATGCCCCAAAGGAGATTACTGATAACCTGGCAAAGGCCCAATCAGTTTGTTGGGAAATCTTGATTAATTCTGTGCAATAGCCATGTAAACAAATCTTGATTAATTCTATGCAGTAGCCAGGTAAACAAAAATGTCTCCAAAGGGGTAATTAGATTTTAAGTTTCTATCTAGCATGCAATCAGTTAGCTGAGTTGGTATTTATTTGTTAAGTCGTATTAATTGTTTGTGAATATTACTATGCAAATTCTCTTGATAATCATATCATATAAATTTAAATCCCCTGGAACATTTTAATTCCAGTCAAATCCAATACTAGATTTAATCAGGACATGATTTTGTGACCACCACTGGTAATGTTCACACAACCTAGTTTTGTCGTCCTTTGTCTGGTAATTTGCCAAGTAGTTTTTTTTTAAATTTCAGATACAAAATTGATATAAAGTTTATACAGGATAATTAAAATTAAAAATTGATTGCAGTTGTGGAATTTCCTAAATTTAAGATGAATATTTTCTGATAAATTTTCAGCAGTAGTTTTAGTTTAATTTGAATTTTGTGTATATAAAGTTTTATTGACTGATCTGCAGTTAGCACATGATCATTTTTTTTATTACAGTAGAACCTGTCTTGAGAGACCACCCCTTATGCCAGAAATAATGGTCTCTCAAGACAGGTGGTCACTTGAGACAGGTCATAGCACTATAAATTTCAGAAATCTTTTCATGGAGAACCGATCACTCCGGTGGCCTAGTGGTTAGAGCGTCCACCTCGGATGCAGGAGGTCACGGGTTCGAACCCCAGCAGAGTCATACCAAAGACTTTAAACAATGGTACTAACAGGTGCCTCACTTGGCGCTCAGCATTAAGAGGTTAGTGTTAGGACTGGTCAGCCTGGTGTCAGGATAATGTGATTGGGTGGGACATCATGCCACATGTCTGCGGCATGATGCCCCAGTGCTAGACATCACTATAAACTGTCACACTGTAGGCATCGTAGTGATATGACTGAAAAATTGTTAAAGCTACATAAAAAGCTAAATCACACACACACACACACACACACACACACACATGGAGAACCTGGTCTCTTAAGACGGGTTTAATATAATTGGTGAGAGCTCTGGGTGGTTGAGTGGTCTAAGGCATTTTACTTCACATCTTTGCTAGCCAAGGTTCAGATAACTCTATCTACCCTATCTACACCTTGGCAGATCGAACAGCTATATTGGTGCTTTGCCCTTGCAACATCTATTGGCAGTCGTGTGTTGCCTCCCTTAGTATATAATGCCAATTAATGTTGGCGTGGTGCATTGTACATCCGCCAACAATGGTGGTTGCACTTGACCTAAAAAGGATACTTTGTAAGTTTAACATCAAAAGTATGACCAGAGGGAAGCCATTAAAGGTGTATTTGAGTGAAAGGTATTTGTGCAAACACTGACCGACACTGGAAAATTACTTATTTATCAGTCCATTCAAATTGTGTGTCTCCTTGTCTCAATCACGTAGAAACAGTATTGAAATTTGAACAATTTAATTTTGATTGGATGTGTTGGCTTGCCACCGCATCTAATGAACATCACAGACCCAAAGCACAGAAATATTTGCTCGATATGCCAAGGTGTAGATAGGCTTATTGGGTGTAGATAGGGTTATTGGGTGCAGATAGGCTTATTGGGTGTAGATAGGGTTATTGGGTGCAGATAGGGTTATTGGGTGTAGATAGGGTTATTGGGTGTAGATAGGGTTATTGGAACCTTGATTAGCAAAGATGCTGCTTTTACAGATTACTGTCCATGTGGGTTCAAGTCTTGGATTTGAACAGTTTGGGTCAATGTTCCCTCTAAGCTGTGCAGCCGCGCAGCTCATTAGAAAATGTCACGCAGCAGTTTAAAAATTCCGCGCACAAGTTTTGGTAGCAAATACATATGATTTAAAGTTTTGTTTAACTTAAGGTAGGCCATTGAATTATTAACCTACTTATTTATCTTTGTGTCAATGGAAGGTCAAGATCTGTGACTCTGTGCTCCCGCAGCTGAGCGTACCAGCAGACCAGCTTGTTTCTGAAAATGTTTTGCTCACGCAGAAATGAGGCTGCTCAAACAACCGCCAGTTCCGCACACACAGGAAAAATATTAGAGGGAACGATGGTTTGGGTATGTGAAAATGCTTGCCAGGAACTTCCTGTGTGTCACTGATTATTCCCGAGGTTTTTCCTTTCTTCTTTCACCAAATATACTGGCCATCATTGTGCTAACAAATGGTGTTAAAGCCACAACAGCAAACAGTATGTTGGTAAACTGGCCCATATTTTATTGTGATTAGCAGTAAGCTGGCCCATATTTTATCATTGTGATCAGCAGTAAACTGGCTCATATTTTATCATTGTTGGTAAACTGGCGTATAATTTGTCAGTTCGAATATGTGGGTTGATAAAGAACCATGGTAACTGAAAAGTTGTTCACCATTTGCAAAAATATCACATGTACAAAACTGTCATCTGATCAGCACTATTTTTTTTATTAAATAGAATCTTTCTCAGAAATTAGCAATATCATCCTGAACAAACTTTGCCACTGGCACTTTACTGCCAGATTACACAAAAATTAAGTTGTCACTGACACTTTACTGCCAGATTACACAAAAAAAGTTATAACTGGAAAACATGTGCAAAACTGCATTTGGTCATACTTGAATATGGTTGTGAAATCCATCTTATGAGAACATGCATGTATCTCAGTTATGTTTGATGGTTAGACTGACAAAAGATCCTGTAAACATAAACAATGATCTAGTTTCCTTTGACCGCATAACACATGTATATACTCACTTTCAAGTCCAGCTGCCAACTTCATAGACTCACATACTCACATAATGAACTTGCAGATCAAGGTCAGCGTTGTTTTGTTATACTGATTGCTGCTAACAGACTGTAATAACCCAGATCTGATGTTGCATTTATGTGATGGCAGATCAGGGTCTGTGCAGTTGGACTTCACTTATAATTGAGTGTATACAGTATGTTAATGTTGCTTTGACCTAGCACATTGACAGTAATATTTGCAACAGGTATAATGCATGAAATGATGGTGTATACTAGAGTAAGTGGAGAAATAACAAATGTGCATTTAAGATGAATTGAAATATATACATATGTGAATATAGATTTATGTAGCTGCATCAAAATTTTTGCTGAATTACAACTCTACAGTTTGCTTCATAAGGAGGGGTTGTTGAGCATGTGCTAAGAATCACACTACAGAGACAAAATTCATGACCTACTGAATAGTCCCATGTGCCAAGAATCCCACTAGAGACAAAATTCATGACCTGCTGAATAGTCCCATGTGCTAAGAATTGCACTACAGAGACAAAATTCATGCCTACTGAATAGTTCCATGTGCCAAGAAGCGCACTACAGAGGCAACATTCATGACCTGCTGAATAGTCCCATATGCTAAGAATCGCACTACAGAAACAGAATTCATGACCTACTGAATAGTCCCATGTGCTAAGAATTGCACTACAGAGACAAAATTCATGACCTGCTGAATAGTCCCATGTGCCAAGAATCGCACTACAGAGACAAAATTCATGACCTACTGAATAGTCCCATGTGCCAAGAATCGCACTACAGAGACAAAATTCATGACCAAGTCCAATGCCTGTAAAGCTGACAGGAGAAAGCAGTGGGCATGTTAATGGACAGTTCTTAGCAGTATTGATAATATGCCATGTCAGTACAGTTGTTGATGTTGGCTCACTTTGAAAACATTACTGTCCAATCAAATGAAAGCATATCAGTATGCAAAGGTATTTGAAAGTAGTGCCAATATAAAAAGTAATGCCAGTATAAAAGGGCATTTGAAAGTAGTGCCAGTATTAAAGTAGTCCCAATATAAAAGTATATTTGAAGCTCATCCAAATCTCCATTTTTTAATTTTCTTGAAGTGATTTTTCAGATTTCACTGTTGGATTACAAACTGTACAACATTTGCATGAATAAATCAATTGTGTAAAATCTTAATTGAATATGGCTTTATTCTCAGAAAGTTCTATTTTTAATTTCAACTGAATGTTTTAAATAAAATTTGACAAGTGACTGTAATACAGTTATCCAAACTTGTGGTCCTTACCTGAGTGCCTGAAAAAGTGACTCATGCTTTTGTGGCCCTTATCATAGCTTTTCCATTTTCTGAATTTTGTTTATTGAACCAATACTTTTGGCAATAATGTTTTTTTTTACCATATTTTAATTTTAACCATATATAAACATGACACTTTCAGCATGGTTTTGACCATGGGCTCTATACTCATGACACTTTTAGTCATTCTTTTGACCATAGACCCTATACTCGTGACACTGTTAGACTAGTTTTGACCATGGACTCTATACTCATGACACTTTTAGCCTAGTTTTGACCATGGACTCTACACTCATGACACTTTTAGTCATTCTTTTGACCATAGACCCTATACTTAAGACACTGTTAGACTAGTTTTGACCATGGACTCTATACTCATGACACTTTTAGCCTAGTTTTAACCAGATTCTATACTCGACACTTTTAGCCACAGTTTTGATCACATACTAGATACACATGGCATTTAGTCATCATTTTGACCATAGACTCTATGTACATTATTTTAAAAAGCAAAAACAAGTGACTGAAACTTTAAGCATTCTTTTGTGTAATATCAATAATTCAATGAAGCATGAACAAAAAAGATATTTAATAGCTGCAGGTGGATTTGATGTTCTACATTATCTTAGATTTTGAAATATTATTTAATGTAGTGCCCACATAGTCTTTATACAGTTTTAACATTTTATATTTGCTTCACTGCATGCATTTAAGGTATAACCATGATCCCCAGAAATGGGCGTTGTCTGAAAACATCTCAATTATAGCCATTAAACAGGCCAGATAAGCTATTTTTAGCTCTATAGGTCATAGATGGTCTGTCTGTCATCTGTCCATCATTTTACAAATTTGTTATTGCTACTCCTCATTATATAGTTTGAGGATAACCTTGCGACCTTTGACACACGTTCAACCCATGGTCTGTATGCATGTGTTTGGATTTTTGACATGCATTCAACTCATGGTCTGTGTGTGTATTTGGATTTTAGACACACATTCAACCAATGGACTGTGTGTGTGTGTGTTTGGATTTTTGACCCACATTCAACCCATGGTGGGTGGGTGTGTGTGTGTGTGTGTGTGTGTGTGTGTGGATTTTTGACACACATGCAACCCATGGTGTGTGTGTGTGTGTGTTTGGATTTTTGACACACGTGCAGCCCATGGTGTGTGTGTATGTATGTGTGTGCGTGCACGTTTGTATTTGGTGTAAACCAAGGACATTCATGAGATTACACACCAACGTACCAAAGACGCACCTCTAACCGAGGATGTCCTCGTTTGGAAAAATGGTAAAATCTTGCTTCTACCAACTATTTTAGCCTAGAATAATGTAAAATCATGATTTGTAGGAAGGACCCTGTTTACACGCTTGGTGCTTGTTCTTGATTTTGGAGTGTATCTTTCTTCCAAAGCTGGCAATACACATGCCTGAAACCATGACCTCGACTGCCCAGTGGAAAACTTGTAGAGATATCTCTGCTATCAAATTACACCGCTCCAGTGGCCTAGTGATTAGAGCATCCACCTCAGATGTGGGAGGTCATGGGTTCGATTCCTGACCGAGTCATACCAAAGACTTATAAAAATGGTACTAACAGCTGCTTTGTTTGGCACTCAGCATTAAGAGGTTAGTGTTAGGACTGGTCAGCCTGGTGGCAGGATAATGTGACTGGGTGGGACATCATGCTACATGTCTGCAGCATGATGCCTCAGTGCTGGACATCACTATAAACTGCCACACTGCAGACATCGTAGTGATATGACTGAAAATTTGTTAAAGCTACGTTAAAAATCCAAATAACACACATACATCTGCTATCAGATTACACATTGCAAAAACGTATTATCTCCCTTTAGATCCAAGCATCAAATACTACTTGGCTAAACTATATGAAGAGGAGCTGGTGCATATAACAGTCCCTGGTATTTTTTTATCACTATTTCATGTATGTGAGACAGTAGTGATGGAAAACTCATGAAACATTCATACCATACACATCCAATACATGCAAATAAATCTACGACATGTACAAAAGAAGTATATCAAAATGCTATTGGAAACACGCATGAATTCATTGTAGAGTTGTACCGAAATTGCCTAATTATCCAAACCATTTGTAAAGTTAAAACATCCAGTTTGCGGCGAGATTTTACACACATAAAGCTATTGAAAAGACATCCTTGATATGCAAAAATTTATTTTATGATTATTAAATGAGCTATATCCGCCCAGTTTCATCATTTGCCTACTTAGTATTCAAACAGGAGAGAACAGATTTGAATCAAGTGAAAAATCCCGTTAAGGTGAGATTATCACTAACCGAATTTGAAAGTTACACTCATAGAACTTCAGTAAATATACAGAAAGATAAATATAGTATCTAGAGGTCAAACATTTATCATCAAGATGATCAGTCCCAAAATGAAACATTTAATTACAACAATATGTTTTTCATTATCGTGCTCTTAAGATCTGCGACTTCACGTGCAAGCGATCATAAACTGTTGAATGCATTCATTGTTCTTTTAAATGTATATACTCATTTAGTCTTTTTTTAGTATGTTTTACACAGAAGGCAACGCGGAAAAAAACTGTTTAAAACTTCCAATCAGCAATACAAAACACCTTTACGAGGTACCTTGAATTAGCAAATGTATAACCAATGTACACCACTAGGTTTTAATAGGGACTATGGTACTTCAGGGACGCTTTTGACCTGAATTCACTAAAAGTTAACAATGACATCCAGTGTTTTATCTACAAATGGCTTCATGCAAGTCATTTGACTCATCAAGGCAAAAAACTGAGAGCCAAAATCCTAACCATTGAGTCCTATTCAAGCCAATGATCAGTCTTCAGTAGTTTTTAAAAAAATAATTATATTATTCAAATATACAACAAAAATTTTAGTTATATAATGTGACTAAAGCCAATAATTCAATTCCCTTGCCAGAAGCATCAGAACATTCTGTATTTGTTAAAAATCTTGTTGATGGTTTCATGTCATCAGAAATAATCTGAACATATATGACAAGGCGTTTATTGTTGGATATATCAGTGCTTTCATCTGCCATTGCTGTCACAAATGACGAATTTTGCAGGTCACATATAAGACTATCCTCAGCAACGTTTGACAGGCTCTCCAGTACCTCTGAACAGGTAGTAGTCAAGTCATACTGAACGGCGGAATTCTTCAAAATACCAATGGCATCAATTTCTTCAGTTGTTAAGTCGTGTATTAAATTAAGAAGAGATTTGTATTTTAAAAAAGGGATGTCTTTTACACTCAGCCAATGTACACACTTAAGAAGCACTTTCACTGCTATGTCTTGTTTGTAAAACTTCATTAAAATCTGCCTGGTACTGTGGACCTTCAATCAGCAGTTTGTGTTCTGGTAACCCAGCATGCCTTGCCAGTGTAATTCTGAAAGTTATTGTTTTTTGCACATTTGGTCATGGAGGTTTTTTTTAGTCTCTGTACATATATGGCAAAACATAAAGGCGTCTTTACTGTCACATTATTCACTTGACTTAATGTTTTGAAAACGTAGCCAGTTGTATGTTTTCAGCTATTGCTGCACAAAATTATGTTTTATCTTACGAGTAACTGTTACCTCATCTTTCACTGGTTCGATAACAATACTATTATTGATGGTCGGTTGTAGAAACGCGATCCAAATAATAATTTCGTTTATTTCGGATCTATTTTAATTTGTTTGCCTTGGACGCCATTTTCAGTCGAACACTGGCAGTATCTTGGAACAATTGAACAAATGGAAATTGTTGCTTCATTGCATGACAAGGATGCACATAAAATAATAGTTTTTCGTGAGAATCACTTTAACAGTGCTTTAACAATTTGTATGTGAGAAAGCTTGCCAGTAGCTTCTCTTGTATCGGTGGTTCCTTCTGGGATTTTTCTGGGTTCTTCCTCCACCATTTATACTGGCCCCCATGTATAGCCTATCTTGTGCTGAAAATGGCGTTATACCCTATAACAACAATCAACCCTTGGTCTGTGTGTGTGTGCTTGGATTTTTAATATTGCTTTAACAATTTTATTCATATTGCTATGATGTCTGCAGTGCAGCATTTTATAATGATGTCTAGCACTGGGGCATCATGCCACAGACATGTAGCATCATGTCCCACCCATTCACATTATTCTGACACCAGGCTGACCAGTCACAATACTAACTTCTTAATGCCAAGTGCCAAGCAAGGTAGCTGCTGGTACCATTTTTTTTATGTCTTTGGTATGACTCAGCTGAAGTTCAAACCCACAACCTCCTGCATCTAAGGTGAACACTCTAACCACTTATGCCACCGGAGCAGTGTAAAGTTATATAAAGACAGGTCACCAATATCAGTCTCTACATTTTCATTTTGCAGAAAGATGGCATGATGGAAATGGAGAAGGAGGAGAACAGGGCCATCAATCTGAGTACCAGCAGCAGTAATGGTGGTGACCACAACAGTGGTGGTAGCACTGGCAACATGGACCTCAGGGAGGAAGTGCTAACCAATGGAGATGTGCAGGGCAAGATAAATGGAAGCTTACCTCAGGTATCAAATTATTTTTTGGGGTTTTCTACATTACTGAATGCAAAGACCAAAGTGTCACTATTCCATCAGCAATAGCAGCATTCAAGTTGCATGTTTATCCCCATTCAGCTCAAACAGCAGCAGTATCAATATTCAAGTCCTATAAATTTTATCCCCATTCATTGAGAACATCAGCAGTGGTACAACTCATCCTCGTAGTTGGGGTCCACTACTGCTGTGTTATGTACCAAACTAAGCTATAAAGAGAACTATGATATATCTGAAACCATGATATAGTGAGAATAGCTTAATATACAGAATCCATGGTATAGTGGGCATGGCCTCAATTTGATTTAAAAAGGAAATGATACAAGCCCCATATTTCACCTTGTTTTCTTTAAAATAATAAAATAAAATAGAGACAAACAGTCATACATATACATGTAATTATATTGTTATATAATTTATCAATTTAAAAAAATAAATATTTTATACAATTTTATATAGTGCATTGGTATTAAGACCATTAGGATACATAGTATCTAACTTGCGAATCCAGTAAGTTTCTTTTATGAGTCTGTTCATGTCTCCATGCACAATAATATCTATTGGCATGAAAGAAAAATTAAGTAGAGAGTGATTATTGGTATTAAAATCTGTTGAAATATTAGAGGAAAACTGAGGATCTCTAGATTTTTTATTATGAAAATGATGATTATTCATTCTCTTAGAAACTTGTTGACGTGCTTGTCCAACATATTGCATGTTACATATTTTACAGGTTATCAAATAAATCACATCAGTTGATACGCAGTTAGTGATATAACGTAGAGAAAATACCACTTCTGTACTAGCGCTACTGAAAGAAGTACTTTTTCTTATGTTTGCACATTGAGAGCACCGGTGTCTGTTATATTTAGATGACGAAAATTGTCTTTTTTATTTTCTGTCTGTTCTAATTAGAAAATCTTGCAAATTCTTGGGTCTTCTATAAGCAAGAATTGGTTTATTTTTGTAAAGTGATTTTACACTGTTTTTATTTGATAAATTTAAGAGACTCCAGTATTTATTAATTATAAGGCCTATATTAGGTAATGAAGGATTATATTGTATTGTGAAAGGAATTTATATTTTTCTCTAATTGTACATTTTGCTGTGTTTAAAGCCTCATGTTGAGTAAGATTATGGGCTTTGTTCAGTGCAGAATCAATTATATGTGTAGGATAATTTCTATTTTTGAAATATGTTTTTAATTCATTCAACGAATTTTGTAATTGACAATCATCTGAAATAATGCGTCTCTATCTTTTGGCTTGGCTATATGGTATACCATTTTTACATGACATGGAATGACATGAAGAATATTCCACATATTGGTGGATATTAGTTTCCTTGACATAAATATTTGTAGAGATAGTGTTATCAGTATTCTTTTGTTACATTTACATCTAAAAATGAAACATGTGTACTAGATGCAGTATAAGTAAATTTAATCGTCGGGTGAAAATGATTTAGGCGATCAATGAATTTTTTCAGTTCTTCAGTTGAATGGTTCCAGATCATAAATATGTCATCTAAAACTCCAAACAGATGGATTAAACTTTTCATTTTGAAGAAAATCGTCTTCTAATTTACCCATGAAAAGGGAAGCGTATGAAGGAGCCATAGGACTAGGCATTGCCGTACCCATTATTTGCATGTAATTTGCAAGTAATTTGTATTAATAAATTGAAAATAATTATTTTCCAAGATAAGTTTTATTATTTTACAAATATCTTCACTAGATAATGTGCTATTATTAGGATTGTTATCAAGAAAATATTTACATGCTTCAATATCATCTCATCTGTATGCAGAATGTTGGTATATAGTGATGTTACATCTAATGATACCAGGAATGAGCTATCAGATAGCTGTGGATTAGACTTCAACTTTTTAAAGAAATCAGTTGTATCTTTAATGTATGAAGGAAGTGATTTCATTAAAGGTTGTAAAACACTATCAATAAATTTGGATAGTGTTTCACTAGATGAATTACAGCCTGATATAATGGGTCATCCTGGATAATTTAAAGGTAAATTATGGTCAGGATTTTTAGGAGTTTTGGGTAATATGTAGAATTGAGGTGTACGTATGTTAAGAGGGAATTATTATTTTTAGCAATCTGATTAATGCATGTTGAAATTTTCGATTTAATTTCTACTGACCTTGTTTTCTTGAAACCCTTGTTGTATTGATATGATTTTGGTCACGGAGTCCAGTGTGGTACTGTGTTATATATATATATATATATATATATATATATATATATCTGGAATCATGCTGTAACAAGGTGCATTATAATGGGGAGAGCTGTATTTGTTCAGTGAGAATAGTAGTATCAGTATTCCTATTCAACGTGTTTATGCTTTTAGGATATTTAACAGTTTTAGTCATATCACTATGATGTCTGCAGTGTGGCAGTTTATAGTGATGTCTAGCACTGGGGCATCATGCCGCAGACATGTGGCATGATGTCCCACCCAGTCACATTATCCTGACACCAGGCAGACCAGTCCTAGCACTAACCTCTTAATGCTGAGTTCCAAGTGATGCAGCTGCTAGTAACATTTTTTTATAGGTCTTTGGTATGACTCAGCTGGGTTCGAACCTGCAATCTCCATCTTCTGAGTGGACACTCTAACCAATTAGGCCACCAGAGCTGTCTCCCCATTCAGAGAGAATGTCAGTATTGAGGTCCTGTATTTATCCCCATTCAGTGAAAATGTCAGCAGCAGTGTCAATATTCATGTCCTGTGTGTATCCCCATTTAGTGAGAATGTCAGCAGCAGTGTCAATATTCATGTACTAAGTGTATCCCCATTTAGTGAGAATGTCAGCAGCAGTGTCAATATTCATGTACTAAGTGTATCCCCATTTAAGGAGAATGTCAGTAGTAGCGTCAGTATTCAGGTCCTATATTTATCCCCAGGGCGGGGTTGTGGGTATATAATAAAAAGTGTGATAATGCACATTGGTGAACCATGGAAGTTCAAGTGGATTTAATTAAGTTCTGTGTTGAGGTATTTGCAAGTCATATACAGGACAATTTAGAAATGGGTGGACATAAAATTGAGTGGGCATATATATATATATATATATATATATATATATATATATATATATATATGTTTGGAGGACAATGTTTTGTTGATATTGAAAAGTTGAAGTTTGAAAAAAGAATCATTTATTCTGTTTCTAATAAACAAAAATAGAAATACAAAACAAAAGTGTTTTATTGATGGAATTTCAGCCCTTTTACAGACTTGACTTGAAACATTCATTACTGAAATTAGCTTTCAGTTCTTTAGGTGCAGAATTGAAAATGCATTTCAGAAACAGGTAGAATAAAAATGCCATGACTTATGGTTTTCTCTACACATAACCTTGCATTAACAAGAGCAACTTCTTTCTTACAAGAAGGACCGCTCCGGTGGCCTAATGGTTAGAGCATCCGCCTCAGATGCGGGAGGTCGTGGGTTCAAACCCCGGCCAAGTCATAACAAAAGACTTATAAAAGTGATACTAACAGCTGCCTCACTAGGCACTCAGCATTAAGAAGTTAAGTGTTAGGCCTGGTTGGCCTGGTGTCAGGGTAAAGTGACTGGGTGGGATATCGTGCAACATGTCTGCAGCACGATGCCCCTGTGCTGGACAGCACTATAAACTGTCACACTGCAGACATCATAGTGATATGACTGAAAAATTGTTAAAGCTATGCTGAAACAAAAATATCCAAATCCATTCTTACAAGATAACATTTTTCCTGCATTAAAATGATATCGATACAAACCTGCCATCCAGAAAACCTTAATATGGATACTGATTTTTGAGCAGTGTCACATGTAGATGCTATTAAATGAAATTCTTGCCTCTGTATGTGGCCATTTTTAAAAATATCAACAAGGAAGAAATTTTGAAAACCAGATCTGATTGACTCTAGTGCCAGGTCAGAGGTCATTGCTTGTGTTTTTAAATATCATAGAGCTTAGGAGAATTTTGATCCGACATTGTATTTAGTTGCATTCCAATGAATAATTTTGATAGCTCTCTGACATTTAGGTCAGAAGTCTTGACTTGTGCTTTTAGCTGTGCTGACTGGTGTGCATAATAAAAAAACAGGTATTAATTGATTTTACCGTCAAACAGGTATTGATTGATTTTACTGTCAAACAAGTATTGATTGTTTTTACTATCGAACAGGTATTAATTGATTTTACTGTCAAACAGGTATATATTGATTTTACTATCAAACAGGTATTAATTGATTTTACCATCAAACAGGTATTAATTGATTTTACCATCAGATGGTTTGTTGATATATCTGAATCGATACCTTGAATGATTAAAAAACTTCAGTAAGTTTATTCTCCAGAAAATATTGCTTTTGGATTTAATTAAACTTAATATGTGCTTTTATCTTCATATTGTTTTGGATTTAATTAAATTTAACATGTGCTTTTATCTTGATATTGTTTGAGACAGATCAGTGAGATACAATTTTTGCTACTTATTGTTCTCGAGTTTCTCAAGATAATCAGAGATGGTTGTAATAGTCGTTAGTTAAAAAGAAGAAACAGACTTGTCATGGATTCCTGGAAATTGTTCTTGGCCAATAGAGCATCAGTCCCTTTGAGGGACACTCTTTATGGGCATCAAAATGCTCAGTACAGTCAAAAGTTTTGGAAGAAAATCGTGTTATGGATTACTGAAACTGAAATGATTTGCTTTTCTTGACAGGGACAAGGAATTAACTTACCTCATGCTGCTAGCAAATCAATTCCACTAGCTACGGGTTCTTCAAAGAGAAAGCAGCGTCCCCAGAACTTTAATTCCAGTGCTGATCCAATGGTTTCTGAGACTCAATCCATCCTTATGCTGGCAGCTCAGCATGGCCTGTTGCCACAACAGATGCACCAACTGTTACAGCAGCAACAGGCAAACAGTGGGCCAGTATTACCCCAGCAGGTGCAGCAGGTGATGCAGCAATCAGTTTTGGCCCAACAACAGGTATATACATGTAGTAGTATTCAGGTTGATTTTTTTTTTTAGTTCATGTTTAGTGTAATGAGTTTTTATCTTCCACCAGTTAAACCCAACTACACTTTTAAACATCTAGGTTGTACAAATGTAGCAAGGTATTTGAAGTAGGGTGTTACACCATGATTTATGTAAGGTAGTACATGTATAGTAGGGTGTTTCACCATGATTTGTTTAAAGTAGAAGATGTGAAGTGGGGTGTTGCACCATGATTTGTATAATGTAGTACATGTGAAGTAGGGTGTTATACCATGATTTGTTTAAAGTACTACGTGTGAAGTAGGGTATTACACCATGACTAGTATAAAGTAGTCCATGTGAAGTAGGGTGTTACAACATGATTTGTTTAAAGTAGTATGTGTAAAGAAGGGTGTTACACATGACTAGTATAAAGCAGTACATGTGAAGAAAGGTGTTACAGCATGACTAGTATAAAGTAGTCCATGTGAAATAGGGTGTTACAGCATGATTTGTTTAAAGTAGTACATGTGAAGTAGGTGTTATACCATAACTAGTATAAAGTAGTCCATGTGAAGTAGGGTGTTACAACATGATTTTTTTAAAAGTAGTACATGTGAAGTAGGGCATTACACCATGATTTATATAAAATAGTCCATGTGAAGTAGGGTGTTATATCATGATTTGTATAAAGTAGTACATGTGAAGTAAGGTGTTATACCATGATTGTATAAAGTAGTACATGTTGTTATGAGTCTGTGCTCGTAAAATAAGGAACAGAAAAGAGTGAGGACAACAATTTTAGTAAAATTTAACAAATAATTTATTTCCCATGAATACAAAGTGAAAAATGAGAAAAAAGAACTTAAGGTTTTGCGAATTAAATCCAAAAATAATCCAGGAATTAAAGACGCAAGTCCTAGTAATAAAATGTCCTGAATTTAACTCAGTTCATGTCCCGAAGAAATACAAAATTGAAGGCGATGACATGTCTGTTAGCCTACAAAGTACTGATGTGTCAACAGTCTCTTATTGAATCACAGAAGTATTATTCCAGGTTTGAATTCAGTATAAATTCCAGTGAATGTCTTTATCCAAGAATTTTGTCAGAGCATTTTTGTATTTCCAGAGAAAATAATCACTTGAATTCAATAATTTGAAGAAAAAAAAATTCAGCCCAAACTGGTCACAACATAATACAACTTAAAGTACTAGATGTTAAAGCACGACTGGTAAAATCCTCACAGTCACAAGATAATATAGTTCTCTGTTTGACCTCAGGTCACAAATTAGCATTTTCTAAAAGCAACCATTACCATGATCTAATGAACCTTGATTATTTACAACACAATAACCTATTAAATTCACTTGGGGATCTCCAAAATCCTGACCCTGATCAACATGTTTACACCTTCTTGCTTACTTGAATAATAATTCGGTCAGTGAGCTCATATACATAGAGAATAATGAAGCTATTATTAGTTGTTTACATAAATGGAATTTTAATAAAAATTTTAAAAGTCAATCAGGTCTTACAGAAATGAACTCAGTTTTGGACATGGTCAAGTCCAGCAAATAATGTTACATTACAATAACATGTAATGGAATAAAAAAAAAATTTAAAACTAGCAGACAAACAATTAAATTAAATATACATAACAATGTGGAGTAGGGTGTTACACCATGATTTGTTTAAAGCAGTCCATGTGGAGTAGGGTGTTACACCATGATTTGTATAAATACAGTGGTCCCCCTCATAAACGGCTCCCCTGACCAGCAGCCACCCACTCTTTATGACCAGAACCCCTTGGCACCAATGAGTTTATGTTCAAAAGTAACCCTCAAGAAAGGCCACCCCTCTAACACGACCAGCAGACAACATATTAGTGCAAAAATGCTAAATTTACCCCTCACAAGCAGCCACATTTTATTTTGTGTCCAGAACCAGTATTTAATTACTGTAAGGTAAGTAATCCCATTATCTTTCTTGATGTCTTTTTCTGGATGTCAGGTTTTCGTTACTTAAGGAAGTGTTGGCTAAAGTACATGAACCACTAAGGTTATTATTATATCATTAACGCCAATGATTACAGGAAATGGGGTCAGCAATGTTTTGATAGAGCTTTGGGCTTCACACAGCAGATTTTATTTTTAAATTGACGATTATGACCGGACGTAATTGCCAAGATCATAACATGGTCAGGTAGGCTAAATATTGATTTTGTGGATTAACACATGCACAGAAATTAACCTTGAACAAAACAGGGTACCAGACAAAAACCATAAAAGTACGTGACAGTAAATGTATCACTTCCTTTAGAACAAGGCATTTCATTTACAAAAGTTTTGTCTTCAAAATTAAATTGCTGTACTGTACAATTAGCAACATAGGAATAAATCATTGCGAAACTTTAACATGTCATCATGTAAGTGAAGAAATAATACTTTAGAAGAAAAAGTATAAGGTATTTGACTTGACGACAATGGGGAGAGTTCACTTTCCAAAAAATTTTGTTGGGTGACTCAAATAAACAAGATCGTAAAAGATAAGGAGAATGTTCTGTAGCAGTGGAAAAATGGAGTAAATGGAAAGAGAATTATTTTAAATATGAAACAAGGTATATACCAAGATTTAAATAATGTTTTTGAATGGTTTTGTAATGCGCATGCCAACAATACCCCACTCACATTCTATGCCTAAGAATAAGAACTGTTAATTTGTTACCTTAAAATAACTCTGTTTTTAAGACAGGAAGAACATTTTAATAATTAATGCTACTTTTAAATGAAGATATTAACTGCCTTAAGTTTTAAGTAACTTTCTAACTATATTCACATATACATACACATCTCACAAATATAGTCCCCCTCTGGAAAGGTCACCCATCTTATGAGGCCATTTTCCTGTGCAGAAGGGGTGGTCATATAAGAGGGGGACCACTGTACACGTGAAGTTGGTTGTTACTCCATGATTTGTTTAAAGTAGTTGGTGCAAAGTTAGGTGTTACACTACTTTTTTCATTTAAAGTAGTCAGTGTGAAGTAGCGTGTTACACAATGATTTGTTTAAATTAGTACATGTAAAGTAGGGTGTTAGACCATGATTTGTTTAAAGTAGTACATGTGAAGTAGGGTGTTACACTATGATTCATATAACTTAGTACATTATGAAGTAGGATGTTGCACTATGATTCATGTAAAGTAGTACATGTGAAATAGGGTGTTACATTATGGTTCATATAAAGTAGTACATGTGAAGTAGGGTGTTAACAACATGATTTGTATAAAGTAGTACATGTGAAGTAAGGTGTTATACCATGATTGTATAAAGTAGTACATGTTGTTATGAATCTGTGCTCTTAAAATAAGTACATGTGAAGTAGGGTGTTACAACATGATTTGTATGAAAGTAGTACATGTGAAGTAGGGTGTTACAACATTTTTTGGGGTATAAAAATAGTACATGTGAAGTAGGGTGTTACACCATGATTTGTATAAAGTAGAACATGTGAAGTAGGGTGTTACACCATGATTTGTATAAAGTACATGGGAAGTAGGGTGTTACATGATTTGTATAAAGTAGTTGTTGTTGTTGTTGTGTGGCTTAACGCCATTTTTCAGCACACGATAGGCTATACATGGCGGCCAGTATTAATGGTGGAGGAAGAAACCGGGAAATCCCCGGAAAGAACCACTGACCCACAAGAAGCTACTGGCAAGCTTTCTCATATATCCACATTCGCCGAATCCTAGACTCAAACCCACGCAGACAGAGGTGAGATGGCAGTGATCCGTAACGGAGAGCGCTTTAGACCACTGGGCCACTCGGGGCCCCCTGTATAAAGTAGTACATGTGAAGAAAGGTGTTATACCATCATTGTTTAAAGTAGTACATGTTGTTACAAGTCTATGCTCTTAAAATAAGTACATGTGAAGCAGGGTGTTACAACAACATGATTTGTATAAAAGTAGTATATGTGAAGTAGTGTGTTAGAACATGATTTGTATTAAAGTAGTACATGTGAAGTAGGGTGTTACACCATGATTTGTATAAAAGTAGTACATGTGAAGTAGGATGTTACACCATGATTTGTATAAAATAGTACATGTGAAGTAAGGTGTTGCACCATGATTTGTATAGAGTAGTACATGTGAAGTTGGGTCTTAACCCATGATTTGTACAAAGTAGTACATGTGAATTAGGGCATTACACCATGATTTGTATAAAGTAGTACAGCTGCCATAGCTGTCGATCTTATAGAGACAATAAACACAACGTTGTCCATAAATCGGATTGCTTCCTCCAAATTTCACCTGAAACAATTTGTGTGCACATATAACTACATATACTCCACAGGCCCTCATCTGGTCATTTTAAACAAGCAGTGTATAAGCATTCATTGCTGAACTAAGCACCATAAGAATTGACAAAGTAGCATTAGTGTAATATGGCGAACACTCTAGTGTAATATGATGAGTACTCTAGTATGGTGAACACTAGTGTAGTATGGTGAACACTGTAGTGTAGTATGGTGGACTCTAGTATGGTGAACACTCTATACTTAAAGATCAATTTGTAGATTCATGAACATCCCAACAGGAGAGTTAGGTTGAAGATTTTTATGAAGGTTTTTGTTTTGTTTGGCTAAATTTGTTATTTACTTTTTCTTCCATTTTGAACAACAGCAGAAGCTCTATGAGACAGTTGTAATTTTGTGATTTACTTTTTTCTTCCATTTTGAACAACAGCAAAAGCTCTATGAATAAATGTAATTTTGTGATTTACTTTTTTCTTCCATTTGGTACAACAGCAAAAGCTCTATGAATAAATGTAATTTTGTGATTTACTTTTTTCTTCCATTTGGTACAACAGCAAAAGCTCTATGAATAAATGTAATTTTGTGATTTACTTTTTTCTTCCATTTGGTACAACAGCAAAAGCTCTATGAATAAATGTAATTTTGTGATTTACTTTTTTCTTCCATTTTGAACAACAGCAGAAGCTCCATGAGCAGCTGTTACAGCAGCTGAATGAACAGCTACAGATCAATGTTTTACAGCAGTCCCAGCTGATGCAACAGCTGCAGGACAAAAACAAGTCTGGCAATAGCAAACAGCTGCAACAGCTAGCACTACAGCAGCAACAGCTGATCCAGAACATACAACAAATACAGCTGCAGCAGCGACAGTTTCTTCTAGCCAGCCTTGTTCAGCCATTTGGAGCACCACAAGGTAGGTTTGTGTGATGCCTAGCTTGCTGGTGCAGAGGAGACTCTAATTCTTTGAGCTGGAAATACCTGTTTTTTCTTTGCCCAGAATTGAGATTTTTAAAAAACTTCAGACTTGGCCTTCAAAATTTGATATATTGTATTCTGGGTAAGCAACTGAACATTTTAATTCCCCAAATAAAATTTGCAAAATTAAATGGCTTTTATTTGACAATGGGTTTTTCTAGCCTTGACTGTGAATGCAAGCTATTGACCTTTGTTGTATTATGACATTAATTTGTATACACATCAGGAAATGTGTAGTTTTTTCCACACTGGCCATGTACAGCCATTTGGAGCATCACAAGTTACTCCTCATAGTTCTTCATAGCACATCAGGCTAAGACAAACACCTGCCAAGCTTTGACATTTTTTTTTCTTGTCCTGATTGGAATTACTGGGTAAGACTAAGGTCTAGATTGCGTGCAATTTCTACCAGGGTCTGTTCTTGTAATGAAAATTTTTAGGAAAAAAAAAAAAGCAGAGTTTTTAAATACAGGTTGGATTTATTGAAGAAAGTTTTTGACTTTGCAAATATGATGTAGTTTTTCATGCATGCAGTTGATTTGTCTGGTTGAATTAGAAATTAGTGTAAATTGTTAATTACACATCCTAGATAGATCCTGGATGTCGTTGTTGGTGCTTCTTCCTGTTCCATGTTGGTGCTCACCTCACCACAGCATTTTTAATAATCAGAATTTTACCTTTATGTTGCAATTAATCTAATCTGCATTTTCAAATGCAATTTTTTCATGCATAATGTAAATTGTAATGTTTCTGAATTGCTTATGTCAGTCTGAAATTGTCACACTTCCGAGTTGCTCATGCCAGTCTTAAAATCGTTTTGTCACCTCAAGATCTTTGTGTTGTCTCAAATTTAAAAATCATGACGAGGTGGCATGAACATTTCTGATTGCTTGCAAATAAATAGTTTGTTTTTGTATTTATTGCTTAATGAGATGGAAGTTTGATCTTTACTAGGAAATGTAAACTTGTTTGAGTTGCTGTTAGCAAGGCAGATAAAACCATTTGGAAAATGATATTATGATGAAGTGTTCAATTATTTACAGCTTTATCATTTTTAATTTGCAGCTGGTTCATCCACTGTCTTCCAGTTAATCATTATTTATTCCATACTTAAGTGTGAAATATGGAAATATTTTGCTGAAATAATTTTCATATTCTTTCAGTTCTGTATTTTCACATGTGAAAAATATATCCTTAGATTTCCTGTCATGCCATGCAATACTTATATGCCTGTGCCAGCAAAAGTTGTACCTGCAGCAACAGAAAGGAGTACCTTGTGAGCTGGAACAAATAATTAGCAACTGCCTTACATTTTACACATGGAGATTAATCTTTGAAGATGAAATCTGACCAGATGTCTTTCATGTATCTCTGAAGTTATTTCCTCTTCCTTCCTTGACAGTAATGATAAACCCACTGTGATATATTGCTAAATGGGACATGCTTTGTGTTCAGATAGAGTCAAGCAGTGTCAGAAATGTTGTTGCTGTTGTTGTTGTAGGGTTTAACGCCATTTTTCAGCACAAGATAGACTATACATGGTGGCCAGTATTAATGGTGGAGGAAGAACCTGGGAAAACCCCAGAAAAAACCACTGACCCACGAGAAGCTACCGGCAAGTTTTCTCACATACCCACATTGGCCGAATCCAAGACTCGAACCCATGCAGACAGAGGTGAGATGGCAGTGATCCGTTTAGACCACTCGGCCACTCGGGGACCCCTTGTCAGAAATGTAATTATTATGACAGATTAGGTCAAACCAATCCTACTGCTTTCTTAAGTTGCTTATATATATATATATATATATATATGATATGAAAGTGAGGTGAATTTACAAAAAGGGGGTAAGAGTGCTGTGAGGAAGAGTGAGTTTAATCTTCTTAACTTTGATTCTAGAGCAAGTTTGGTATGTAATAAAAAGAGAGTTTTCTTTTCATACATAAATACTGGGTATTTTATTTTACCAAAAATGATATATTTAACTTGTGGCTTTGCCACGCATTAAAATATCATGGGTTTTTTTTGTACCACATGATGAAATTTATCTGATATTAATGTTGGAAAAAAAATATCCTCTATGATTATGACCATGTCATACACAGTATATGTCATTTATTGCATGCTTTGTGTTGCTTTAATGACATATTGGGTTCTTGGTAACACAAGACATGACCCTGCATAATTTTATTTAAATGAATGTGACCCAAGGATTCAGAAACATAATTTCAGCTCCTGCCCTTGGGCAACCCCCTCATCAAGCATCATTGTTTTCAGTCTCTGCCCTTGGGCATCCCCTTTGTCAAGCATCATTGTTTTCAGTCTCTGCCCTTGGGCGTCCCCTTTGTCAGGCATTATTGTTTTCAGTCTCTGCCCTTGGGCATCCCCTTTGTCAAGCATCATTGTTTTAAGTCTCTGCCCTTGGGCATCCCCTTTGTCAAGCATCATTGTTTTCAGTCTCTGCCCTTGGGCATCCCCTTTGTCAAGCCTCATTGTTTTCAGTCGATGTGTTGGGCATCCCCTTCGTCAGGCAGCTTTATTTGAAATGGTATGTAACCTGTTTTGAAACACAATTTTCAATGTATTTTTTCTGTTTGTGAATTTTTTTTTATACCATAAATAAAATGGATATTCAATAAGAAATTTTACTGTATTGTTAATCAGCAAAGCTTGGACCTTTGAATCTTTTTTATAGTAAGATGTTTATTGGTTTGACATTTCAGTTGCACAGAATGTTGTTGGACACCTAATTTTATTTGATGGCTTACATGCACAGTCAGCTTGCTGACATGCCAGTGTCCAGTTAGAGGTTATCTGTGCACAGTAAGCTTTCTGACATGGTAGTATCCAGTTGGAGATTATCTGTGCACAGTAAACTTTCTGACATGGTAGTATCCAGTTGGAGGTTAGCTGTACAGTCAGTTTGCTGACATGGTAGTATCCAATTGGAGGTTATCTGTGCAGTTTGCTGATGTGGTAGTATCCAGTTGGAGGTTATCTGTGCAGTTTGCTGACATGGTAGTATCAAGTTGGAGGTTATCAGTGCAGTTTCAGTTTGCTGACATGGTAGTATTCAGTTGGAGGTTATCTGTGCAGTCAGCTTGCTGACATGGTAGTATCCAGTTGGAGGTTATCAGTGCAGTTTGCTGGCATGGTAATATCCAATGGAAGGTTATCTGCAGTTTGCTGACATGGTAATATCCAGTTGGAGATTATCTGTGCAGTTTGCTGACATGGTAGTATCTAGTTGGAGGTTATCTGTGCAATTTGCTGACATGATAGTATCCAGTTGGAGGTTATCTGTGCAATTTGCTGACATGGTAGCATCCAGTTGGAGGTTATCTGTGCAGTTTGCTGACATGGTAGTAAGCAGTTGGAGGTTATCAGTGCAGTCAGCTTGCTGACATGGTAGTATCCAGTTGGAGGTTATCTGTGTAAGCAAGTACCCTGTTCATTATGCAGAAGTTGATCAAACAGTTCAGGTAGAGACATCTGAGAATTGGAGTGAAGTTACATTTTAAAATATTTTATTTCTTTGCTAGTTAATTGGTGTGAAAGAACCGGCTTAACAATGAACTAATAAGGTTGTTGTGTAACCTTATTGATCTTATTTATTATATGGTTTGATATCTACCAAGAGAACCTGTTTTCGAACATAAAGTACACAGATGCAAATGCCATACATTACTGCCATTGACAGTATTAAATGGAATCATCCAACACTTTTAAATGTTGGTGCATGACATGTATACCGCTTTAAACAGAGTAGGCCCTGAATTGCAATTAATTAAAGTACGTACCTTGGTATCATGCAAATATGATTACCAGAAAGCTTTGCAGACTACACTTTGTCAGATCTGGGTCTATGTTGCTCACAGTTGGATGTTTGTTATACACTGGTATGAATGGTAACTTTGTAATTTTCATGATGTAGGGGGTCAATAATACATGTAGTTACAGACTACCAAGAAAAGTGTGGAAATTTCATACATATTAAGTACAGCCTTGAAAGATCCAAGAGACTTTTTCATGCTGCATAATCTCATCATGAAAGTGTCAAGAAGGTCACAGTAAGAGGCAAGTCCCACAGAGTACCAGATAGTTATCAGTAAAGAAGTTAAGCAGTATTATTGTTTCCAGGTGTTTTTATTTTTAGCCTGCCTTGGTGAAAGCTTAACACAGCAGTGACTTAGTGTGTGTGTGTTTCTTTGCATCTACATCAATCCACTGTCGAGATCAACCTGAGTGTTCAGCTGTGTTATTGTTTTCCTGGTGTGTCTTTTAGCCTGCCTCGGTGCATGTGTGCCCAGTTGTCTGTACATACACCCATCCACTCAGTAGATTAACCTTACTGTTATTTTGTTTTCTCCAGGTCTTTTCTAGCTAAATAAATGCTGTCATTATCAAAGCATGAAATCTTCCATGTTGAAAGTAATACACTCCCTAGTAATTGAGGAATGAAATGCATCTACATTTTATTCGTATTATGTATATTTAATTTGTTGACTTTTATCCATGATTATATGTTGTGTATATTTAATTTGTATGAGTGACCTTTGTCCATAATTGAGGGTAGGAGTTTTGGCCTACTTGCCTAATGTCATGTAGGGTAAACATGTTCACTAGGTTCAATTTCATGAATCTGAATGTAGAATTTTTTTGAAACAATTTTTTCTTACAATTTGATGGAAATTTTCATTAAGATGACCCTCATCCTGGTCATCAGATTGTGTCTTAGGTTTTTATATTAAGGTTGATTATATTAGAATTACTCATTCCACATGTTAACATCAGTCTTAGAGGAATCAATTTTAGCTGTGTTCAGTTTTTAATTTGAGAGGATTTATTTACTTAAATTAGTCACTCCCATTAGAAAGTGTTGATTGATTTTGGACTGAACCACTATTTTGAAATTATTTTGAATTCATCCAAGTACTTTTTGGACTATATCATTGTGATAACATCAAGATTATTGGCACATTAGCACATTTGAGACTACTGGCATATCAACACATTCAGTATTGTAATTCATTCGAAACACTACTGGAATTGATTCAGAACTATATTTTCGGACTTGTGATAGAACTTTTAGGATTGTTTGCTATCTAATTCACAATACAGTAAGTTCTTTTGAAGTTTTCACTTTGTATTCTTTGGAAATAAATTATTTTCGAAAAATTTAAAAAACTTGTTGGTTTTGCACTTTCCTGTTACTTAGTTTAAGACTATTGAGTCTTAACACATATGTATTGCATAGACATGTTGTATACATAGTTCCATGAGACTGTGCCAAAGTTTACTTTCAATAATGTTTATCACATGAAAAGTCTTGGCATGTGTTGTGTTGCATAAGTACATCAATGCTTCTGACATAATTCACAATTATCTTTTCTTGAAGAAATGTTAAATTGGAAAAATGTAAAATGCAGTTGACACCATTCATGATTACCTGACCATGAAGAAATTTAGATTGGAAAAACATCAAATGCTTCTGACATAATTCATGATTACCTGGTCTTGAAGAAATGTTACATTGGAAAAACAAAAATGCTTGTGGCACAATTCATGATTACCAGTCCATGAAGGAATGTTAGATTTTGAAAACATCAAATGCTTTTGGCAAAATTAATGTTACCTGTACATGAAGAAATGTTCAGTTGGAAAAACATCAAATGCTTTTGACACAATTCATGATTACCTGTCCATGACAAAAATGTTAAATTGTAAAAATGTCAAATGCTGTTGGCACAATTTATGATTTTCTGTCCATGAAGAAATGTTAGATTGGAAAAAACATTAAATGCTTTTGGCACAATTCATGATTACCTATATATGAAGGAATGTTAAAATAGAAACATTTCAAAAGATGATGACATTTACATGGTCAGAAGTTGTTAAGCATAAATTGACAAACATATAAAAGTATTACATTTTTTAAATAGTTTATTTCCACTAAGGTCTGTGAATTAATTTATTTTCATGGGTATCACTTTTCATTGCAATGCTAAAATATTATATTTTCATTGGCGCCTGAATTCATAGATTTGAGATTTCCTATTATTTCTCTACAAGCATCATGGTTCATTGGGTCTCTAAATTAGCATCATGGTTCATTAGGTCTCTAATTTAGGGGTTTAGCATCATGGTTCTTTAGGTCTCTAAATTAGCATCATGGTTCATTGGGTCTCTAAATTAGTATCTAAGTTGATTGGGTCTCTGAATTAGCATCATGGTTCATTGGGTCTCTGAATTAGTATCATGATTCATTGGGTCTCTAAATTAGTATCATGGTTCTTTAGGTCTCTGATTTAGGGGTTTAGCACCATGGTTCTTTAGGTCTCTAAATTAGCATCATCGTTCATTGAGTCTCTAAATTAGTATCGTGTTTCATTGGGTCTCTAAATTAGTATCATGGTTCATTGGGTCTCTAAATTAGGGGTATAGCATCATGGTTCACTGGGTCTCAAAACTTAGGATCATGGTTCATTGGGTCACTAAATTAGGGGTTTAGGATCATGGTTCATTGGGTCTCTAAATGAGTATCATGGTTCTTTTGGTCTCTAGTTTCATGGTTCATTGGGTCTCTAAGTTCGGGGTTTAGCATCATGGTTCTTTAGGTTTCTAAATTAGCATCATGGTTCATTGGGTCTCAAAATTAGTATCATGGTTCATTAGGTCTCTAAATTAGCATCATGGTTCATTGGGTCTCAAAATTAGTATCATAGTTGATTGGGTCTCAAAATTGGGGGTTTAGCATCATGGTTCATTGGGTCTCTAAATTAGTATCATGGTTCATTGGGTTTCTAAATTAGGGGATTAGCATCATGGTTCTTTAGGTCTCTAAATTAGCATCATGGTTCATTGGGTCTCTAAATTAGCTTCATGGTTCATTGGGTCTCTAAATTAGCATCCTGGTTCATTGGGTCTCTAAATTAGCATCATGGTTTATTGAGTCTCTAAATTAGTATCATGGTTCATTGGGTCTCTAAATTAGTATCATGGTTCATTGGGTCTCTAAATTAGGAGTTTAGCATCATGGTTCATTGGGGCCCCAAGTGGCCGAGTGGTCTAAAGCGCTCTCCGTTACGGATCACTGCCATCTCACCTCTGTCTGCGTGGGTTCGAGACTAAGATTCGGCGAATGTGGATATGTGAGAAAGCTTGCCAGTAGCTTCTCGTGGGTCGGTGGTTCTTTCCGTGGATTTCCCAGTTTCTTCCTCCACCATTAATACTGGCCGCCATGTATAGCGT
>JAECUM010002996.1:0-14047 GCA_016617855.1 Megalonaias nervosa | reverse complement strand
ATATATATATATATATATATATATATATGCAGCAATGGGAACAATTTCATGACAATCCTATGGATATCAGCTATATTCAACTTAGATATGTCCTAAAACCCGGATTCTGTCACAGTATGAGGTAAATGAAGAACAGTAGAAGAAACAACTGCTACACCCCAGCAGTCTCTTTTATGTGCTTGAGTTAGGTCCAAGGCAGTATGATGGTTATCATCCAGCCCCAGACAGCATGTGTGGAAAGTCAACGGAGATGCCTCCAGACCTGAAAAAGTTGTGTTGTGAGAAGCAGCACTGCATATCACTTAAGCTGGTAATGAATATAAGCTTTGGTGTGGAATTTGTACCGTCTCTTAATGGGTTATTTATATGTTAAAGACGGCATCTAACGTGAGAATTTTGAAAACTTTCATAGAGACCAAATGAGCTATGTAATTTGGTTATTTCTCTGCAACCACATATGCAAATTATAAAGAGTGTTTTCTCACAATTGATTATCATATAGTAGATTATTTTCATTACCTGGTTTCAATGTAGGTAATGCATTATGCTGAACAAATCTGAACTGATGTTGACACAAGGACAAGATTCTTTGCAAATATCTTCATATGCAATCAGGGGTTTCTATTTGATCCAATTGCAGGAGTGTCTGACTTCTAGAAATGCTCAAAAAGTACTGTTACGACTTGATGGTCTTAAACTAAGTAATATAAAAAAGCACAAAAAAAATCAAGCTTTGTAAAATCCAACAAATAATTTATTTACCTAAAATAGAAAGTCCAAATATAAAATTAATTACAGTATTGTGAAATAAATCCCATATAATCCCAAAAGGTTTAACACAAGACAAAAATTGAGAGTATTCCAAATGAATTCCAGTGGTGTTCCAAAATGAATTCAGTCTACTGTGCTGATGTGCCAAAAAGACTTGAGTAATATTGATATGCTAACAGTCTTAATGTATTTAATGTATTACAATGACACAATCCAAAACATCTTCAAAATAAATTCTCAGTAATTCCAAAATAGTTAATTAGTCCTAAGGTTTATGAGTACCTTGTAATTCCAATGAATAATTGTAATAAAACAATCCTCTCAAATAACTGAACACAACTAAATGACTGTCTCGACTACAGATGTAGTAGTATGAATAGATGATGATCCTTTATCAGAGACCCCCTGCCCCCCCCCCAAAGCGTTCTACGTTAACATCTTTGTCAGCAGTCTTTGTTAGCTCAAAATGATGACTTTTACACGATAACACATTTTCTGACAAAAATATGCTTTGTGGGCAGGGGGTCTCTGAGAAAGGATGCATCATCTATTCCTACTACTATGACAGTCTCTCTTATTAGCTAAGATAATATTGGTCGAAATGTTATATTAAACAAATAAAATATATATATAATGTCTTATTATAAACCATCAATACGACATGTTGGATTTGATCTAACAAACAGATTTTGTAAAAGATTTAACTCGATCAAAGCATCGTCAGGATATACTGGGATAAAACCTAAAATAATAAGCGATTGCATTAAAAAGGTGGGTTATCATATATCGCCGAAATATGGGTCGGTATGGTTATTCGCGGTTGAAAGCGATGTGAGAATAGCGGGTTGGGCAGATGATGTGATGACATTTATTGACAATATGGTTGATATATTATTTGATAAAGCCATACAAAATTAATTAAACATCTACTTTTTTATTATAATCTTTTTCGTATTTGCTAACTCTCATTGGCAGAATATCTGTTAACATACTATCAATAATGCGGAATTCGCGTATTAAATTGTCCATATCATATTTTATACCCCGCAAATAAGATCGAATTTGATCGAGTAATTTTTTATAAGTTATACTTGCTGTTTTGCAAGCATTTTTTTTAGTTGCGAGTCGAGGTTCAACTTTTTTACAAGCTGCTGCAAGAGAAACACCAACGCCGGATATTATTAACAAAAACGGATTTAATGATGCGCCACTTGAAATTATACCAGAGCCGGTCATTAGCAGCGGTAGATATGATATCACTCGCAGTATTTTTGCATAGTATTTGTAACATTTTTTGACGCACCAAAGATTTTTATGATAGTATCTGTAATATTGCATTAGAGCGTCAACATCTTGTTTCGGAATGTTTTCTGAAATATGATTAAAATCGACTATATTTTTTTTCATTATAATATTTATTATATAATCCTCAAATTACTTTCGGCGTTTCAGCTACAAATTCCAGACACCACCAGTAAGGCGCCGCGACTATTGTTTTATCATCTACTTCCAGTAGAAATGTTTCTTCAACATCTTTATTTATTACTGTAGATATAGTTCCAACGTCAGTTGAACGAAACCACGGAAATACTATAGTTTTAATTTTAATCTTTTCAGCGCTAAAGATAGACAGTCTATAAATACCAGTGACTTCTGCGGTATGTTTGATAATGTTACTTTGCGGTGTCCATGTTGTTTTTCCTGATGCGACTGTGTACACGATATTGTTAGCTTGTTGTCGGTGTGGAATTTTAACGAGATTAGTTTTTTTAATAATATTAGGAATGCCACTAACAATATCGTTGATTTTCATGTTAATGTCGGTAAGTTTTATGTCAACGACTGGTGGACTTCCAAAAAAGTCATTAATAGATCTGTTTACATTTCTACGAAAATTTAGAAATGTTTGTACATGATTAATATAATCAATTCTAAATGCAGCAATTCCATCATTGATAGTCGTTAACGAAGTCGTTATTGGAATTTCCTTATCGTCGACGTATTTCTTCGTTGCGGCGTCAAAATCTGTTTCTGGTGTTCTGAGATTATTAATACTGTTGTTGTTCATGTCGAGAAATGCATGCATTATACCACCGCGAACTGACACGTACTTGGATTCTTGATCGTCGACGTATTTTTTCGTTGCAGCATCATTATCCGAGGTTGGATCTCCCAGATATGTATTTTTTCTTCTTGACATAATAATGTCACCGGTAAATACATCGCCAGCTTTCCTAACATAATCGTTAACGGACTTACCTGAATCTTGTATTTTACCCTGATCGGCAAAAGTAACTATATTATTAACAACCGCGTTGGGAATTCGTACAAGTACATCTGATAGTTGTATATTACTCGTTTTTAATCGTCCTTCTTTGTCCTGAAAAACGACGACTTCATTTTGATCGACACTTGTGATATTTAATAAATTAGTAATTTCATTTTTGAGCTGATCAAGAGTTGCGTACTTGGATAAGTCACCTTGCTGAGCAGTTGTTGAATCTCCTACTGTTGTTCCAAATTTTGAGTAAAACCTCATTATTTATTTACTGCTTGACAAAATTATATACAATAAAATTATATAATGGCAAAATCGTCGATATTAAACTTTGATAGGGAGCGGTTGGTGAAACATAAACATAACAATGAGCTTCCAGATTGTCATTATCTTATAGTTGGTAGAACTGGATCGGGCAAAACAAATTTGCTTATGAATTTACTTCTCGGAGATAATTTTAACTACGATCGCGTTTATATTTACACAATTAATCCGCAACAGGATAAGTACGAGCTACTTAACAATTATAATGACAAACTTCGTGACGATCTTGAATCTGGCGAGGATTTTTTTATTATCAAACAACCGGAAGATCTTGTTCCAGTTAATCAACTCGATTCGTCCGAACACAAAATAGTTGTTTTTGATGATATTCCGCTAAACAATGAAGAAATGAATAAAATCAGATCGTATTTTTCACTGTCGCGAAATAAGAAATGTAATTCTATTTATCTCGCTCAAGGATATTATAATGTCGACAGATTTATCAGGCGAAATACTGGCTGTTTTATATTATTTCCAGGACTTGACAATGTTGACGTTAGAAATATCGCGAACGAACAATGCGGCGACGTAACAAAAGATAAATTTATTGAACTGTATCGTCAAGCAACGGCAAATAGATACGATTTCTTTTTATTCGATAAGTTAACGAATGATAAGAGTAAAATGTTTCGATGTTGTATTGAAAACTATCTACAATAATTTTTATAGAAAATAGTATATAATTAATGGAAAAACAAGCAAAGTACAGAAAACATATAGAAAATCTAAAAAAACTTGCGCAATCTCAGGCAAAATTTAAACAGCTAGTACAGCAAGCTCGACGTGGTCAAGTTACTGCAGCAGAAACAGCAGCTAAAGTTCTCAAACCAGTTACTGAGGCTTTACTTGGAAAACAACCAGAAACTAAACCACTGTCAGAAGAAGAAGTTAAACAATTACAAGAGAAAGGTTTACTCGGATTAGTTAAAGAACAACAAGACGAAGCTGCTGGAAGAGTTATTGCTCAACAAGAGGAAGCTGCTGGAAGAGTTATTGCTAGATCTTATGAAGATAAAAAAAATTAGCTGAGGCACTTACAGCAAATATAGCTAATCCTGCTGCGAGGCAAGCTGAAATAAATCACTTAATAAATAATCCGCTGCAACTTGAACGAAAATTAGCAACATTAACAACGCAAGAAATTAAAAATATTTTAACAACTTTATCAGGAGAAATAAAAGATATTAAAGAGGAGCAAAAAAGAATTGGCGAGCTTACTGTAAAGTATATGGAAGTTGGAGAGCAAAGACGATGGTATATAAAACAAGCAAATAATGAGATAACGAAGGATGAATATGATAAATTTTTAGAGAAAGAAAATATAAAAGATCTTGATAAAATAAATAAGTGGACCGATGAAGAATATAACACATTAATTGATAGATTAAATGTAATAATAAAAGACGGAGATGCTGCTAAAAATGAGCTTAAAAAATCACAGAAGAAGCAGATACAGAAGAGACAATTATGCTTCCATTTTATAATAGAATGAGATATAGTGTTATTGCTTTAATGTTTGGAAGAACAGCAGAAAACAGCAGACCAAAAGGTTTTGGTAGGGGGTGGGATTTTAAAAGGAAATTTTTTACTTTAGATAAAAATCGTGTAGAAAAATATGAAGGAGAAAAAACAGGAACAGGGGTCAGAATATTCGCATCAGTTACTGAAATGATCGGCAGATCGATGCTATTGATATCATCAAAAGAAGCAGGAAATGTTGGTGCTGAAATCGACAATGAAATCATCGACATACTTGATAATTTGAGATCGAGAAATTTATTAGCATCTGACGAATACGAAACTTTGCACCGCGACTTAATCGCGGCGACTTAATTTTATAAAAATATAATAATAAATGTCAGCAACATTATTACTCGACTCCAGCCAATCTGAGAAAGATAGCGCGAACTTTTCAGTAAAGTATATTCCGCCAATAGAACTAGATCGCGAAAAACAATACGAAATTGGATTAATTTCATGCACTTGTTGGAATGCCATGGCAAATGTTAAAACTGGTATTAATGATGGGTTTGAATTTCAAAGACTTATAGGAATTGTACTGCGTAGAAAACGATTTAATATTCCACAAGGAGCTTATAATATAACTGATTTAAATAAAATAATAAAAGAAATTATAGCAAAAAATGGTGGTAATGCAGATGATTTTGAGCTAACACCAAATTATAACACATTGCGAGCAAGAATAACGGTAAAAAATGGTCTGGTGTTTTTAATTCCTGCAGAAGGTAGTATTGGACCTCTGATAGGGTTTGCTCATGGTGTATATCCATCTGTAAAAACAGAAGAAATCAAAACATATGACGGTGAATTTCCAGTAAATATAACTGAAGTTAACTCAATATTGGTAAATTGTTCGATCGCGTCAGGTTCTTATTCAGCTAAAGGTAGCAAAGGTCAAACTATATATAGTTTCTCACCAGAAGTTCCACCAGGTTCTCTCATGCAAATCAATCCGAGATATATTATATATTATCCGCTAAATGTTGAAAATCAAATAACAGAAGTAAATATGCAATTAACAGACCAATCTGGAAGACAGCTGGATCTGAATAATGAGATCGTTACTTATTACGTACACCTACGCACAATCACTTCGTGATTGACAACAAAATTATACAACCTCAGATATATAATGAAACAGAAAAAAGTTTACAGAAGAAAAATAGTAGGAGGATTTTTCGGAAATATATTTACTAAAATTGCTGAAAATATTCCAGGATTAGCTCGTAAAGTTGCGCCAATCGCACTTGACGCTGGTAAAGCTTTTGCAACTGGAGCTGCATCTGCTGCTGGAACTGCTGTGGGACAAAAAATATCTGATAAAATAAAAGGCGAACCTAAGACGCAAGCCGAAATCAAGCAAGTTATTTCAGAAATAGCACCATCAAAAGAAACCCAACGCGCGATGATAACAACAACAAAAAAACTTTTATCACCAAAGGGCGAGCAGATTATACAAAACTTAATATCTAAAGTTACAGCGCCGCAATAATTTTATATAACCTAATAAAATAAAAAAATGTCTGTGAAAAATTATCTCGATTTTGCAGAAATTTCTGACAAAGACGACGCAGTAACGGAATTTGAATATGTTGAATATCTCGATGAAAATTCTAACGAACCTAATAAGGCTGGCGTTAGAACATTTAATACACGAGACGAGGACGTATTTCTGCTGCCTCACAAAGCAATGTTAGAAGTTCGTGGTCGGATTATGACAGCACCTGCCGCACCTAATCCACCTGCCGCAATTGCTGCTGGAACAGAAGTAGCTCTTGTAAATAATGGTTGGTATTTATTTAGAAGTGCTCGATATCAGCTGGCCAATCAAACTGTCGAAGATATTTCAAATCACTTACAAGTTGCAAGTACGATATTAAATATCGTTACGTTTTCCGATGATTACTCCAAATCAACTGCAACAAATATGATGTGGTTTAAAGACACTGGGACTGGAGCAATAATTTCTGCACCAAATGAATTTATTCAAAAAGGTGTTTTAATACACGGAGCTGATGCTGCTGCAGATGTTGTAATCGTAAGAAATTTTCTTATCGTTAATGCTGCTGCTTTAGGTATAGTCGCACCAGCTGCAGCCGCTAATGCAGACGCTGTAAGAGTTTCACTTACTGCAGCTTGTACTAATCTTGGTATAGCACCACCAGGAGCAGCTGCAGACGGCGTTGCAATGTTAGATTTAGTTATTAACACAATTGGATTTCGAAATAGAAGTTATAATGAGGGTTATGCTAAGAGAAAAGCACTTGCAGCAGCATCACGTCAAATTACAATGATGTTGCCGCTAAGTACAATATTTGGTTTTTGCAGGGACTATGATAAAGTATTTCGTGGAGTTAAACATACGCTTATTTTAGATCGAGCAGAACAAAATGATTGTTTTCTCAGATCTGGTGGGGCCGATGTACAATTTATCATAAACAAACTTGCGCTATGGATGTCATGAATAACTCCGTCAGTCACTAAAGCATTAGAATTAGATGAATTGCTGGCAAAACGCACCAGTAAAATTCATTTTCAGCAACATAAAATATATCAAACAGCAGTTCCGAATACCACCGACTACACATGGCGAGTTACAACAACATCGAGTGAACAGCTGCCGCGTCATTTATTCGTCGTATTTCAGCAACAAGCTCGACGTGGACATCAGGATCAAAATAATGGAATATTTGATAACGCTGATGTCAGGCGAATTTATGCCAGAATAAATTCAAAGCAATATCCAGAACGAGCGATCGAATGCAATTTTACAGATAACGAGAATAAAAACATTACTAGACCTTACATGAACCTGCTCGACTCGATGCAGAAATATCAAGATACTGGAGACGGAACTCAGATATCAGTAGAAGAATTTCGTACACTTTATCCGATATTTTACTTTGACGTCAGTAAACATAGCGAGCGAGCTGTGGACAGCACAGCTGATATTGAGGTTACTTGGACGCTCGGAGGCGTTCCAGCAGCGGCGTTAAACGTATATGCATTAGTGATAAGCGACAGATCTGTGACAATCGACTCTGTCGGAGGTAAAATGACAATACAAGTTTAATCTGTAATCGTTATATAAGATGACAAAATATATTATAAAAGAAATGCATTTAACCGATGGCCAAGTTAAAAAATTAACAACTGCTGTTGCGAAGCGGAGGTCGGTTTCACTAAAGATCAACCCAGATGCTTTGGGGGCTTTAACAAAATTATTGTTAACCAAAAATCAAGCGAATAAATACGATCGCAAAAAACCTTTCGTTTTAAACTTGAGCGCCGCACAAATAACTGCGATGTCCCACCGCATTGCGGTGGACGGCGGTTTCTTCGGTCCGGCACTATCAGTTATAGCCAAAACGTTACTGCCTAAAATTTTGCCAGTACTTGGAACATTAGGGATAGCAGCGGCGTCAGGAGCAGTACATGGCGCATCAGAAAAGGCAGTTAAAGGTAGTGGAATAAAGAAAATTTTTTTCTAAAGATTAAATATAATGCCTAAACGAAAAACTGTTAGAAAAAAGACAACCACGAAAAGAAAGACAACGGCGAAAAAAAAGACACAACAAGGTGGATTTCTTCCAATAGCCCCATTACTGGCAGGATTGGCGGGAAGTCTACTGCCGGGCCTGTTAGGACGAGGACGAGGACTAATGCTGCCAGGAACGAGACGTTAAAACGTCTTAAGATAAAGGCGCGGCCGACAAAGTCGCCTCCGTTAAGTAATTTTGATATACTTGATAAATTACAAAAAGTTAAAAATTTTCGCGGAGGTTATTCCAAAGATGAACTCACACCTCCAGCATTGCCGGGTTCTTGCGTTATAAATATACAAGATTTTAATGACGGATCTGGTACACATTGGGTAGCTGTTTTTGATAACAATTATTTCGACTCGTTCGGAATTCCACCGAGTGACGCGGTAAAACGATATATGAGTAAATACAAAATAATAAATTATTCGTCTAATCAGATTCAGCCAGTTGGAACTTCCGCTTGCGGTTATTATTGCGTGATGTTCATTAAACAGATGACCAAAAATCCAGATTTTTTAAAGTTTATTTTGCAATTTGACAAACAACCATCTCGCGCTAATGATGAGATCGCGATTAATTTTTGTAAAACTTGCAATTAATTTTATCTAAACTCACTGATATACAATGTCAACATATTGTCTCAAGTGTAAAACTAAAACAGAAAATAAAGACGAAAAAACGGAAAAGACAAAGAATAATAGAATAATGCTGAAAAGTATTTGCGCAATCTGTGGAAAAAGAAAAAGTATGTTTTTGCCAGCAGCAAAGTCAGGGGCTGGTTGTCCTGACGTTATTTTAGTAGACGACTAAATAAATAATGAAGTGCAACTGCGACGCTGATAGAGATTTATGTCTAGAGCAAAATAAAATTGTTACATATTGCCAGAAATGCAACAACAGAGAAATAATTGGAACGGGAATAGATATACATAAATTAATTGGCAAACTGCCGAAACCGAAAGGCGGTTGGACATTGCCAGGCCATAAATATACTGGTCCGTGGAATCCGCTTGATGAGCAACTTGACGAAAATGATAATCCGCTGCCAGGACAAGAACCTACAATCAGGTTGATGCAATAGCGATGCGTCATGATATCTGCTACAGAGATATAAATGGCGAAACAAAACACAGCTGCGACAAAGTGATGTTAGACGAACTTCGCGAAATGAAACCAGAAAATATGCGAGAGCGTGTTGACCGTAGGCTGGTACAGGGTATTATTGGAGCAAAATATAAACTCGGACTCGGAAAAGACTTATACGATGACCCAGCGACAACGTCGCTTTCAGTCGAACTACACAGACCTAAAAAAAAAAGTTTCCGCGACGTAAAGTTGTAGCAAATGCAGTTGATGATATTTGGGCGATAGATTTAGTTGATATGTCAAATCTAGCTCAATTTAACGTTGGCGCTGATGGCGCTCCGCGGAGATATCTTTTTAATGTTGTCGATGTTTTTAGTAAATATGCTTTTAGCGTACCAGTTTCGGATAAAACGGGGACCTCCATGATTGACGCGTTAAAGCGCATAATAACAACTACAGAAAGAAAGCCCAACAAAATCTGGACCGATCACGGAGCAGAGTTTTTTAACAAAAAGTTCGAGCAGTTTTTGGAACAAAATAACATTAAAAAATACGTAACTGGAAATGAGGGAAAAAGCGTCATCGTCGAGCGATTTAATCGCACGCTTAACGAAAAAATTCATAAATATTTGACAGCTAAAAACACGAATAAATACATCGACAACTTACAGAATATCGTTGACGAATACAATAACACGAAACACCGAACCACTAAAATGTCACCAAACAACGCGCTTGCAAATCCAATATTAGCTAACGAAAACATGTACCGAAGACATAAATTTAGAGTTGGCGATAAAGTTAGAATTTCGTTGACTAAGAAAACGTTTGAAAAGGGATTTACTCCGAACTGGAGTGAAGAAGTATTTGTTGTTGATAAAGTACTTTTAACAATACCAGTTACATATTCGCTGAAAGACTTATTAGGAGAACCTATAACTGGCAGTTTTTACGAACAGGAACTTCAAAAAACAGAACAAGATGTATTTGTTATCGAAAAAGTTATTAGAAAGCGCGGCAACAAAAGTTTAGTTAAATGGCGCGGATATAGCGATAAATTTAATAGTTGGGTACCAACTAAGTCTATTGCATCGACTCAATAATATTATTATAAATTTGCTCGTATTTTATAAGTACTGCTCTACATTTTACAGGTTTACATAAAGAAATTAAGTGTAATTTTCTCGCATCATCGACTGACATTAAATTAAATATTTTAACAAAAATAAAATCGTATTTTATGTTTCTTTGTTGCCCCGGTACTTTTACGTTTAGGAATGGCCTTATAAGTTGCCAAAATATTTGATGCTCGGCAACACTAAAATTAAATTTTAATATTTTTTTGGCAATGTGGTACTTAACATCATATCGCCCAGTTGTTGGTCTACTTAAATATTTCTTGCTAACAACAACATCATCTTCGTCATCATCGTCATAGTTATAGAAAATATCATTTTCAGCACGGTCGATGAAATCAGCAAATCTGTCAACATTTAAAACTGGAACAAAATCTTCCGAATATATCTGAGCCAGCCTCTCGATTAAGCTCATTATAATAATAATCTTTTATCTAATTAATAAATAATATGGAAATAAAATATCATTGTAGAGTTAATATTCTAAACAAGAAAGAATTAGCCGAAGCAGTTCGAAATTGCTTGCTCCACAGCAATGCTGTGGGTTATAATTTTTATTTCGTTGACGTTATGATAGCATCAGGCGAATTTGATAAATTTTTGTTAACGGCAGCGGATAAAATAAAACTTGATACGAATAAAATAATAACAATACGATTAAATAGCGACGGCGTCATGGAATTTTGTCATAATTGTCTTTCTCGTAATGATATAGAAAATATTATTAATTATCGTATCTGAAACTAAATCTATTAAGTGTTATCATAGACACTGCCGATCTTCTTTTATTATCAGCTACATATTTTACTGTGCGTGAATTAATTTTATGATATTTTGCGGCAGAACTTATTGATTTAAATTTCACTTCCTCAGAAGTTTCGAGATTTGTTGAGATAACTGATTTTGGATTTTTAAAATTATTAATATTACCAGCATCTCCTCTTCTACTATTTTCTTGTTGTGTTACTAAGTCTAGGTTCTCCAAACTATTATTAGTTTTTATTTTGTTAATATGGTCAATAACTAAATTATTAGTTATTAGTCCATTAAAAGTTTCGAACACAAATCTATGCGATCTATAACAAACAAAATCTGTATTTGTTCCACGTACTAATACTTGTAAATAACCAACATTATCTAAATTTCCTAATAGTTTTTTAGTTTTTATATTTCGAATAATTCCCTTATCATTTGCTTCGTATAAATCAAACTTTGGGTGAGGTTGATATTCGTTTTGTAATCCTAAATTTTCGATATTATCATCTGCAACTGCGCCATTTGCTCTATATACTCGCTGTCCTTCTGGAATATCTCCGCAAAACAAAGTATAAATAAAATCTTTTTTAAACATTTTGATTCTATCTGCATTGTCACCCTTTACTGAAATTAACATACCAGCCGGAGTTGGTACGCCAATAGCTTTTTTGGTTGCTATGTTAATAACAGAACCTAATGCATTTCCAGCATATAAATTGTATGCTGGGTGAACATGATACGTTTCTTGCTCTTCCGCTGTCAGTGGCAGATATCTCAGGATTTCTGTCATTATATATATACAAAAGTTTTATATCTCTAATTAAAAGTATTAAAAATTTCAATTAAATAAACAATATTACCATATACATATAATGCTGAAATTGCGCGACATCGCTAAAAAGAGCATTATCAAATCCGAAAAAATTGCTTCGGCATTTTCAGGATATGACAACAGTTACAAACTCGACGATCAGACTATATTAGCTAATTTTACCTCTACAAATTTATATCATCTTTTACAACCCGTTATAGCTCGAGAACTCGCTGTTCATAAAAGTATCAAACTCATAGTCCAATATCATACGATTTTATCAAAGTTACACGCGGTTGAAGAAACAAAAACTTTTGACAGCGAAATCTCGGAACCCTATTTAACAGCTAAATCTAGAAAGATATTAACTGGAACAAACATTGCTATGGTCGCCGATGAAATACACCAGGAAATAAATAAAAAACTAGAAGAATTTACTTCATCCGGATCAGGTTGGAAATTCGAAATGATAAAAGCAGTTTTATTTCACACAGCGAAATATAACGTGCTTCGCGGTAATTTGTACGTCGACCTTCCTAAAAAAATTAAGAACAAAAAATGTTGTATAAATGTCAAAAACAACGATGACAAATGTTTCCAGTGGTCTATTCTTTCCGCGATGTTTCCCAAAGAACAAAATTCCGATCGCGTTAACAAGTACTTTCCGCACAAGAACGAACTCAATTTTGATGGCATCAACTTTCCAGTAGCAGAAAATCATATACCAAAGTTCGAAAAGCAAAACGATATCTCAGTAAATGTTTTCGGACTAGACGAACGAGAAAACGTTTACCCGAGATATATATCAGAAAATGCTTCGCAAAAGACAATAAATTTATTATTTTATCAGGGTCATTACTGTTGGATAAAAAACTTTAACGGCTTAGTTGGCGGACAGTACAGTAAAAACAAAAACAAGAAATACTTCTGTTACAGATGTTTGCACGGCTTTACTAGCGATGACAGACTGCAGAACCATCTCAAATACTGCGTTAATGTTCAAAAAATAACTATGCCTAGCGAAAAAGAAAAAATATTAAAATTTAAAAATTATAATCATAAACTAAGTATTCCTTTTGTTATTTACGCCGATTTTGAGTGTCTACTCGTTCCCGTGGCTGGAGCAGAAAATAATCCGAACAAATCAAGTACAAGAAAGATACAACAGCATATTCCTTGCGGGGTAGCTTATAAGGTAGTTTGTTGCGCCAGCGATAAATTTTCATCTCCTATAAGGTTATATAGAGGTGATAATCCTGCCGTGTGGTTATTAAAAAATTTAATAGACGAAGTTAATACAATTTCTAACAGATTACTTAGAACAGCTCCGATCAGAATAACGTCCAAACAACAACTCGACTTTGATGAGGCGGTTAATTGTCATATTTGTGAAAAACCTCTTGGGGACTCCAAGGTGCGAGATCACTGTCATTTAACCGGCCAATATCGCGGAGCAGCTCATAACAGTTGCAATTTAAAATTTCATGCTCCAGATTTTATTCCAGTAGTTTTACATAACTTTCGTGGCTACGACAGTCACATCATTGTAGAAGCTTTTGGTGATAAAGACATTAAAGCTAAACTAAAATTGAATAACGTGATAAAATGTATTCCAAATAATTTTGAAAAGTATATGTCGGTGACCCTCGGCAAATTACGCTTTATCGACAGCATGCAATTTATGGCAGCATCATTAGACGAGCTCGTTAAAGGCTGCAGTAATTTTAATAATCTGCGCAGCTGCTTCGGTGAAAACTATGTCGATCTGACAAAAAAAGGTATCTTTCCTTATGAGTACCTTGACGATTGGATCAGATTT